>CAEGAD010018158.1:0-34329 GCA_903067055.1 Poeciliopsis paucimaculata | reverse complement strand
AATTTGGAAAGACCAATTAACCTAACAGTCATGTTTTTGGACTGTGGGAGGAAGCCGGAGAACCCGGAGAGAACCCATGCATGCACAGGGAGAACATGCAAACTCCGTGCCGGGAATCGAACCCAGGACATTCTTGCTACAGGGCAACAACGCTACCAACTGCCCCACTGTGCAGCCCCCCCTCCTGGTCACATCACCAAATATTGATTTCTGAGTTAAAACATTTGTATTGTCGTTTCTAAATGAATATGAACTTGTTTTCTTTGCATAATTTGAAGTCTGAAAGCGCTGCATCTTTTTCGTTAATTTGACCATTTCTCATTTTCTGCAAATAAAATTAGAAATTTAATTTCTCATCAGAAATTGCTTGGAGAAATTTCAAGCAATTTTGGAGAAATTGCTTGGAATTTCAGAAAAATGTCTGGTTCATGGAATAAAAGAACAATGTTCATTTAACTCAAACTTACACCTATGAAAAGTAAAGTCAGAAAACTGATGATCTTGAATGCTCTCTTAATTTTTTTCAGAGCAGAGAGGCAGCAGAATAAACTGAACATATTCCTGTGAGATACTGTCATATTTTGCAGTGTGTGAAAAGATCACATGTGAAGCACATGTGACTGCCTTAACGTTCATTTCTCCAATTTTCTTTGTGCTGCACAGCACTGGCTATATTTCCATTACCTATAAAATTTAGCAAATTGAAATTATGAAAATAAATGCATTTCATGATTTATTTCACCACCTTGTTTTAAAAACCCCATTTTATGATAGAAAAAAAGTTCTTGTGCTAGGAAGAGGAGGTTGAAATAGATGTTTTATGTAAAACTGCAAAGGTAAAACTTTTTTCGCATCACAATCCAAAGCCGGATGTTATTACTGGTGAAAACCACAAAGTTGACAAGAAGTACTAGGAGGATGAAGATTTGTTTTAGTTTTTCCAGACAATGGGCAGCTGGCTCCATCACAGCTCTTACAGTTCAGAAAACGTCGAGTCATTCCAATCCACAGCTCTTCTGTAAATGTAAGCGGGCGGGGTTTGCTGCTCCAATGCATAAATAAGATGCTGACATCTCCTCTGAGATGATGAGCGCTGAATTATTAATATGTCAATATTTACATCTGGTGTTTCCATGTCTTTTAATGACCTATCACGTGTGACTTGAATTTAATTTTGCAATATCTCAATTGCGAAATTGTGTTTGTTCGACATCAGACAATGATTTGTGCATATTGGTAATAGAAACACAGCTAGAGTTTAACCTGGCACTAAAAATATTGCCATAACAACAAGAAGTCAGCACCCACTGAACTAAAGTTTTTCTCAAATAACATGACCTTTGGTCTCTCCCCAATCTTCCAGACAAGGTCACCAATGGACTATATTGCCTGGATTTCCCTTTCTTTTCTATACTTATCATTTGAATATCCCATGTGACTGATATTGACAGATTCTTAGATTCATTAACTTCCCTCAGTGCAGTCACTTTCAGTAACTTTCCATCCTGAATGAGAGGGGCAATGTTCAGTTTAGGGATCCCGTGGCACAGCAGCGTTTCACCGACTAAAAGAGGATTGCACAACCTTAAGTTTGTGTCGGCTGCGTGTCGTTTACTTCTCCCTGCATCAAAATATCCACTCTGCCCTAAAGAGTTATTGCCTACTTAGTCCAAAAAGTTCAAACAAAAAAACATAAGCTCAGTTGTTGGATATGGAGCAAAATTAACTTGACATATTGCATGACTGGAAGATAGTAAGATTAAAATCCTGAAGAATGATAAGCAGCTTAGCAGTTTTTATGATAATGTAGTTTGTTTGTATTTTTTCCAGCATGTTGTGATGCTTCTTTGTTGAAGGTCATCAAGTGCAAAATGTTCAATGATTAGCCAGAGCTTCATTTATGGACTGAAATCTTTCAAACAGCTTTATAGTGGAGAGCAGCATCAGACATCAGAGGTGTTTAGAGCTAATTAAGTGCTGATAGCGCCCATTTGGTTTCTGCGCCTCCAGCAACCCAATTGTTTTTATCACTGCTGTAATTGTGTGCACATCTCTAAGTAGTTATGGTTTGATGTGTCATAAATATCTGTTACTACTCTCCAGTCTCCTGCTTCTGCTTGAAATGTAAATATATTTGTAAATTTTGTTTAAAAAAATCATTCTTGTGTGACAATTATACATAATTATACATCATTAATAAAATAATTAAATAAAACTGTAAATTCAGGTGTAATCAGGCAACATGGTGGCATGGTGCAGCTTTCCTGGTGGTTAAATGTTCACATGGATCAGTGGGAAATTCCATGACATCAGACCAGTCCAACCTTCTGTCTGTATATATATAGAGGCATCTTACTGTAAGTGTGTATTGGGCTGCAAGCAACAAAAATTACAGTTGCATCAATCTGACGATCAAAGTATGGACAGACACATGAATGGTGAGTTCTACAAAACACAGCTTTGTTCATTGAATTTTTTTATTTAAATTAATTCATTCATTTACTTGGTTTGCATAACCAAAGCTATGGAAGAAAAAAAGAGTCAGACTTTGTATTTTCTCAGACTTATGACTTTAATGCCAGATTAGTCCGAAATTTTTATTTTATTTTTTTGGGGGGGAAGGGGAGGGGGGAGGGAAGTCTACATTCAGAGATTAAAGTAAGAATTTTTTTGAATAGGCCTGTCCTGGAAGAAATTACTATAACAAGAATCTAGATGAGAAGAAATACAAAATTTATTAAAACCTTGCAAGGTGAAACAGAAAACCAGAGTCAAATGAGTTTGTCAAGTCTGCTCTGACTAACAGTGGATCCGGCTTCCCTTTATAGGTTCTGGTCAGAGAAGAGAGACTTGATTGGACAATAGGTGTGAATCCCTGATTGTTATGTACCAACAATTCTGTGGAGCCCAAATGGTCTTGCCATTTGTCTATTTAATGCTAAATGGGAAATTAAATAATGCTAAAGGGGGCAGATAAATCCTGGGTTGGGGAAGTAACACTAGATAGTCTCCAGGATCAAGGCATCCCCTGCAGTTATATGGCACTGTAGAAGTCTATAGGAGAGCAGCTTGACCAATTTTATGATAAGATTATGCAGACACATGATCTCATCAACAATCTAAAGCACAAAAGGGGTGAGAAGCACATTGTAAAATTTTCCATTCCAGACTCTGATCCTGTGCCTTACAAAACAGAACCAAATAATGTCAAAATGTACTCATATGTCTCCATAGTTAACAAACATTCACAAACATATTAGTTACAATGATCATTTCAGTTTTTGCAGTAAAAAACAGTAGAGGAATCCATCAAACACACACCCAACCACCCAGACTGAAGGTGCAATGCAGCAGGACAGGCAAAACACTGTTCAGGATGCAAATAGAATTTCATATCATGTTTCCACAAGGACAAATCATTTATGAAGAAACAATTAAAAATATCATAAAGAATCATAAGTGATTCCTTATTAAATACATCAGAGTCACAGCAATTAAGAATATCTGACTTGAAAAGAAAACTTGAAAATTTAATTTAATTTAATATTTACTGTGCACCTGGTGCAACATTAAATTAAAATCTCGGAACATTGCTATATGCTAAACATCCAGACAACCAGAAATGTTGCCAATCTATTCTATGAAAATATGAAAGACATAATAAGACATAATAAATAAAAAACCTGAGGAGTCAACACAGTAATTTCTGATGATAAATATTTTTTTTAAGCATGGGATAGGGTTGACATTTTTTACAAGCTGCAGAATATTGAATATTGATTCTGCTCTTGTTTCTGGCAACCCAGAAACAAGAGCAATACAATATGAACAAGAACAATATGTTTTTATATTACGAGAATGTCATACATACCTTTGTTTGATAAATCCAATTCAGTTTAATTCAGTTAATTTATAGCATGAATATATATATATTTATATACACTTGTTTTATCAGAAATTGTTTTGTGTTTATTTCAAATGCAATGGAGATTAAAAAAGGAGAAATGTGGTAAAAAGGTTTGAAGGGAAAGGAGGAGATAGGATTAGAGGAGAGAAAGAATCAACAACATAGAAGTCTGCCTCTACGCTTGCAGAAAGAGATAAAAACAAAAAACTGAGAAACCACAGCAACAAATAACATATGCACATATTATAATCAAAACAATAACATCACTAAAAAATACGCTGTACAAGTTAATACAAGATGTATTTGCAACAATGTAGTGCAATCTGAAAAACACCTGACTGTAGACCTCTGCATGTGTGTGTATGCGTGTGTGCATGCATGTGTGTGAGTGAGAACCAGGTTTTTATACCCTTGTGGGAACTTAATTCTATCTACAATGTGGGGTTGTGGGGACCACTGCTTCTGGTGGGGACATTCTCTTGATCCCCATGAGGTGGAATAATTTTTTGGGCTTTAGAGGTTAGGTCTGTGATGGTTAGGTTCAGGGTCAGGTTAAGGGTTAGGTATGTGATGAGTAGGGGTAGGGTAAGGGTTAGGCAGTAGAAAATGAATAGAAGTCAATGTAATGTCCCCACAAGTCATGAAAACCTTGACTGAGTGTGAGTGTGTGGGGGCGTGTGTTTGTGTGTGTGTGTGGTTGGTCACGTGCTTATTTATATAAGATTCTCCATAAATTCTTATAAATTTGTATGTGATAAACTTTAAAGGTCAGACCACCGTCGGAGAGCTGATGAACACAGAAAAAGGCTCTTCAGGTGCTGCTGAGGACATGGAGGCTGCAGAGAGCTTCATCCAACAAGCCATGGAAATAATCCTCCAAGAGGCCGTGAAGAAAGCAACCAGTGTTAAAGAGAAGGTAAAACTATGTCCTTCCTTCCTGTTCCTTAGCACTGTGCTGCTGTGCTACAAAGTATACAGGATGTGTGACAGTAAAAGTTGGGCTGTGTTAAACAGGTGTGTGAGTGGCGATCCCCTGAGCAGCTGAAGGAGCTGCTGGACCTCGAGCTCAAAGACACGGGAGAGTCTGAGTCCAAGATCCTGGAGTGTTGTAGAGACACCATCAAATACAGCGTCAAGACTGGTAACTGAGTGAAATGTTACTTTATGTGCTTGATAACATAAATATGAGGATGCAGCTGAGTTGAATTGAATATTCTTCATTGATATCTTAATGTTAAAATTCAAAGTACTCAAATGTATAAACTTTATTTGACTGATCTTTCTGCCATAAGCTGGCCGCTGGCTGAGCACTGAGCTCAGGCAAGCGGCCTGCAGTACCTTACATGTTGTTTTGTCAAAAAGCACACAGCAGGAGGTCAATCTGAGAATCAAAGCGTAGATACATTTCCTGAAGTCACAAGTTGCCGCTGTAGATTGGTGTTTCATACTTGGAGAAGTGTCAACTAGTCAATAAGCTCCATCATCTCATAGGTGCTCATTTTCACCTCTACAGGTCATCCTCGTTTCTTCAACCAGCTGTTTGCAGGGATGGAGCCTCATTCTATGGTGGCTAGCTTCATCACCGAGGCAATGAAAACCAGCGTGTGAGTGATACAGCTTCATGTCATAAGCCTCATGGGAAAAAAAACAATTACCATTGGTTTTATAAACCGAGTATTATAGCCAACCTGCATTATTCCATGAAATTCCATCAGGTACACATATGAGATGGCCCCGGTCTTCACTCTGATTGAGGAGGCTTTACTGAAGACCATGATGAAGCTGATTGGATGGGAGGAGGGAGGCGACGGACTCTTTAATCCCGGTATGCATAGCAGCATTATTTCTGTTGCCTGTTGAATCTTAATGGTCTTTATCACAATCTTCATTCCTTTTTCTGACAATCGCTGCTCTTCCTGGGTTAACTTTCTCCTCCAGGAGGCTCCATGTCCAACATGTATGCTGTGAATTTAGCTCGTTATCGTTACTGTCCAGATTTCAAAGAGATCGGGATCTACGCTTCTCCACGACTGGTCATGTTGACATCTCAGGAGGTATGATTCTACAGAAACTCGTCAGAAAAGTTAGACTTTAGATTAGTTTTTTAATGACCAAGCAGGAGGAAAAGCCATCATGAAGAACCTTTGTCATTATTACTTCTCCATGACGTTTCATTGGCAAATGCATTTGAACCCAGATATATACATTGGATAAGAAGACATGACTTTTTTCTAACTGTCTGACATTGAATCAGACTAAGATTCTCCATTCTAAAGTCAGGTAGGATTATAAAAAATGCTTCTGTTTGCTATTTGCCAGAATAAGCACATCAGGCTAGCTATTGCCTTCCAGTGTGATTCCGATTGATTCTCATCTACCTCCACTGCTCTGTCTAGGATTTTTTCCACAGAGCACAGTTCCTCCTTTAGAATTTAATTTGATTAGCAAACAAAAAGAGGCATTGTGAAAAATGACATCAATTTTCTGCGCTGTTTTAGAATTGTTGTCTACCTATGGTTGTAGTTTAGCAATGACAGGGCGGAAGAGAAGAAAGCTGTTCAGTTCGTGTTGGCAACACTTCCACATATTGAGCAGTTAAAGTCGGATCAAGAAGAACTTTTAAGACATTATTGCTGGGAAAAATGTTGTTTGACTCGGCACTTCTGTCTTCGCAGTGGGGGATGGCTGCTTACATAGCACTCAGTTTCTGGTAGGCTTCAGAAACTGAGGCCCACCAGCGTAGTTGACACATGACATACCTCACGGCCAAATGTTAGCGATTCTGTAAAATTTAGTCCACACCTCCAGGAAGCAATCGTTTCTCAAGAGCTGAGGATCCAGATGTTCTGGGCGAAGCAAAGCGTAGAACAAGGGTCTGGTTTTTAACAGACTACCACAGGAGTAAAAGCAAAAAGCTTTGTGAGGATGCTAACTAAAGCTGGTAAAAGAGTGTCACTATTTAAAGTAGAACAAGTCCTGTACCGACAATCGGTGACTCAGCATAAAAGAAGCCATTACTTCGAAACCAACACAAGAGGTTACTGTGTTTGCTTTCTTGTGTTGCTTTCTGGCCGTATTGAGCATGACAACGTTTTGGTTGAAAAAAAGGGGGAAGCTACACTGTCCCAACAGCAAAGTATAGAAGTGGAAGCATCATGTTATGTGTGTTATTTGTTGAAATGTGTTTTTACAAAATACGTATTTCAGTTTCACAATATTGGCATAAAAAAACTGAAGTTTTTAAGGGGGAAAATACATTTTCACATCATCATACATTAATGGAGAAAAAGATTGATTCCACTATGTGAGAGTTATTTAGTTGCCCTTCTGTCAGTTTTTTGTTATTTTAAATAAAATATAAATATAGAAAAGTAAGCGTTGCAAATATTTCGATTTCTAAACAATGTTATCGTTTTCAGGGTCATTACTCCATCGCTAAGGCAGCAGCTTTGCTGGGATTTGGCACCAAGAATGTTTATGTGGTGCCCTCTGATAACAGGCAAGCTGTTCCTGACACTTTCTGACCCTCTTTCAAGTATTATTTCTGAAAAAGCAAAAACAAAAGTAATATGTAAAGGGCACTTTTATCTGGCACTGTAAAACTACACTGTAAAATAAAGACAGCAAAGGACAGGCGACCACAGCTGCCAGTATTTTACTGGAAATTAGAGCCGGGTTTTGTTTACAGTGTAAACACAAGCTAAACATAGATGTAATTCAAAAATGAATGAGCCAATTATATAAAATAGTTTTCTTAAACTAAGAAATAGAAACATTATTGTGTAAAATTGACTTTTTTGAGCTTTACACCATGTTATAATTCTATTCCCCCATCAAGAACATACCTGGAGTGTTCTTGATTTTATGCATGTTTAAGAAATTCTTGAATCTCCCATCATAACCATTCAGGTGTGCAAAACACCTATTTGGAGCAGAAATTAGCAAGCAACATTGTGACGCTGTAAAAACGTTGTTAAAGGTTTAATAGAGGAGCCATGTTGTGATGACTTTCTGAAGGCAGAGTTTCAGAAAGAGGAGGAGTTTTTAAAGAGATAGAGACCAATTTCAAGGTGTTACATTATGAAGTCAAATTTCTTTTAAGTCAGTGTTTTTATCACAACCAAATGTAACATAGCTTCATGATTGTGCTGCAGAACGATACTATATGGCTGGAAAGCACATAACAATGCCCCTATAAGACAAGGTTATCTGCTCCATAGGTTGATTACTGTAAAAAAGGTAGCTTGTTCTTAATAAAAATGTGTTGGTTGGTGCTCCACTTTTAGACAAACATGGCATTTTTGTTATCAAGAAATAAAAAAAAAATTTTTTTTAGATCCAAACAAAGATTTAACACTACTAGACTAAGAGCTCACAGTAACAGGTGAGATTAACATTGTTTTAAAATGGATCATATAGTTGATCTTAAACCATATATTCCCTCTTTTTCAGGGGAAAAATGATTCCATCTGCTCTGGAAGAAAAAATACAGCTGGCAAAAAGTGAGGTGAGCCACCCAGTGTGTGTGTGCGTGTGTGTGTGTGTGTGTGGATGGGCAGGTGCCTTTACTTTTTGCATTTTTCATATGTCTTTCCATGTTTGCATATGTGTCTCTTCAGGGTGCAGTTCCTTTCTTCGTAAATGCCACCGCTGGAACAACCGTGCTTGGCGCGTTTGATCCTATCGATGAGATCGCCGACATCTGCGAGAAGCACAACCTGTGGCTCCATGTGGATGTGAGCTGCTCCACTGGTTTATTACCCCAGGTCTCCAGAGCAGCTCACATCATCATCATTGTTGTATTTGTATTTTCCTCAGGCCTGCTGGGGTGGAGGCGCTCTCGTGTCGAAGAAACACAAGCACTTGTTAAAAGGCATCCAGAGGTGAGCAGCAGCGCTGTCTGTGGGTATTTTGTGCCCTTATGGGTCACACATATGTAAATGAAAGCATCTGTTACAGGCTCCCTCAAGGATTTAATTTAGAAAAATTAAAAACAGTCAGAGTTTATTATTATTCACCCTCCAAAGTGACAGATCATAACATCAGACTAACGAAGAGTTAGTTATGAAAATATTCTGAGTTCTGAACTAGAACTAGAAAAAAACTCAAGTTTTTGGTGACTGTATGTAAAATCACAGATACAAAGTGTTAGCATGCACTGCATAGTACGTTGATTTGATTATGTTTTTAAGTCAAAGCTGTTAATTTCCAACAGAATCTTAGTTAATTTTAATTAACTTGGTCACATTTAGTTGCATTTAATTAGTTAATGATTCATAGTGTGTTACAATAATCAAGGCAGAGCTGAGTTGTGTATCACTCTTAAGGTCGGCTTCTGATTTTACGCCTAGATTAGGGGCACTGGGGTTCAAATCTGGAGCCAAGATTCACATGGGGATTTTCTCAGGGGCATCTTGGGTGAGATCATCAATGTGATGTCGCTTTTCTCATCTTTGAAACTCCAGAAAATTCAGGAACATTCAAACCTTGATGAAATTTAAGCGTTTCAACAAAAGAAACTAAACAGAATTAGTATTGTCAAAGGTATGTATTCTTGACAAGCATCAGTCTAACAATGAAACTGAACTCCACATTTCCTCAAAATGGAACTTGAGGGAAACAGAGAAAATAAGGAGTCCTAGAATAAAGCCCTGCGGTACGCCACAGCCAGTAAACACCGTAGAAGACACAAACCCAAACAAAAGTTTCTCAGTCAGTCAGAAAGACTGAAACCAAAACTCCAAGGCTGCTCCTTTAATAATAACACAGATAATAAAACGGCAGTGTCAAAATTACTAGCATCTGTTGCTAAATATGTTGTTAAACCTCCTAAAAGTAGCAGATTTCCTGCATTCTAATAATCACCTAAAAATACATTAATTGATTAATGAGCCATTTTTATTATTTTTTATTTGAATAGAGAGACAGTGGATCTTTTTACCAGTGCCACTGCTGAAAAAAATAATCTCAACTTTCATTTATACATTTATAAGAAGATTGGAGTTAATTATGACTGAAAACATACTTACTGTTTCTGTTTGTTCCTGATTAGAGTCAATTCTGTTGCCTGGAACCTTCACAAAATGCTGATGGCTACCCTGCAGTGCTCCGCCTTCCTGGTCCGAGACAAGAGTGTAAGAGATTACCTGATTACCTGATCAGTTGCAGAGAAAGGTATTTTTTAAAAAGTCACTACTGGAGGCAACAATCTGCATTTTTGCATTATGGTAAAACAATATTTTACCCCCCCACTAAAATTGAATATTTTTCACAATAGTATTTAAACTCTTTTTTTTCCTTTTTTTTTTTTTACAAGTGTCTCCTCCAGCGCTGCCACTGTGCTGGGGCTTCATACCTCTTCCAGCAGGACAAGTTCTACGATGTGAGCTATGACACTGGGGACAAGTCGGTCCAGTGCAGCAGAAAGCCGGACGCCTTCAAGTTCTGGCTCGTGTGGAAAGCTGTAGGCACCAGAGAGCTGGAGGACAGGGTGGACAGGGCCCTGGCTTTGGCCCGGTGAGTCCAGGCAAGAGGAGTCTGGGGTGGTTTACTTTTTCTTACAAAAAGATATGCAGAACTGATAGTCAAAAATATTCGACTAAAGGATTTGAACGGCATCTTTCTGCACGAACACAGTTTATACATTTAAATGAGGTGGTATGAATACATTTAGGAAAAATTCTGCAGGTGCATTTAAAAAAAAATACTATTTTGAAAAGTACATTTTTTGTCACTCGTTTCAAAGTAGAATTTATATGTCACATAGATTCATCACACTTTAAGTAAAATAGCTCAAGCCTTTATATCTTGTAAAGTTGATGATTATGGCTAATTGCTAATGAAAACCTAGTTTGTTGAGAAAAAGGTTTTCTGTCTAAGTAAACCCAGCAGATTGCATCAAGTCATTGACTCGCAGCAATTCGTCATACTGGGCATGTATGTAGCCACAGTAGAGAGGAAAACTCCCCTTTAACAGGAAGAAACCACCAGAACCAGAACCTGGCTCAGTGTGCGCAGGCTGAGTTTAAGAAGTCAGATCATACACATCAATCTTTGCTGATTTTAAATCTTCTTTGTAATGCAGGTATCTCGCACAAGAGATCAAAAAAAGAGAAGGATTCAGACTGGTAATAGAGGTGGGTTTTTCTTTCAACCAATATATGTATAATTCCAGATGTATTCATTGAGGTAGTTATTTGTAAATGTTATGAGATATGTGCCAAATTTCCATGTCTAAAGTATTTTGTTTTGAAAAAAAATGTCATTCACAGCCTGAGTTTGCAAATGTTTGCTTCTGGTACTTTCCACCGAGTCTGAGGAACCTTCCAGAAAGCCCCGAGCTGTGGAAGAAGCTGCACACTGTAAGGAGTCTGTTTTTAACATGTTGACATCTGAAGGTTACATTCAGCTTCAGCATCTTTGTTCAGCTGGAGCTGCAGTATGCAACTTTTGTTAAAAAAATTACTTTTACATATTTGTTCAAACTATCACAATGTCATGACAGATAATCTGTGAAAAGTTTGATCTCCTCCACCGCCAACAGAAAACAACCAATCAGAGCCAGCAGGCGGGTCTTAGTGCCGTCACTCATTCTCATGTACTCACTGCTAAATGTGCTACTGGCAGAGAAACTACTTACTATTACTGGAAAACTGTTTATCTGCCATGCTCAGTGGGCATGCTAACTAGCCTGAGCATCCACAACAGACCATGCTAGCTACAATGGAGCAAAGAGTAACGGCAAAGAAGATCTTTTTCTTACAGAGTATCTCATACCATAGTGACAGTTTCATCAAATATGTAAAATATATATATATACATTTATAAAAGTTACTGCTACTTTAATTATTGAATCATGTTGGTGAACAGTAAATTCTGATTTTTCTTACACATGCCCCTGCTAGGTTTTTTTTTTTTTAAGCGGAGTTAGATGGTAAAACATAAGAACTGATTTTACTCATAGGACCATGAAGCTAATGTTGAGCAAACACTCCATGATTTCTAAGCATGCAGTCCTCAGTCTTTCATTCCTGAACCAGACCTCTGCTGGGACCAGTCTGGAAGTGTAAAAATTAAAGACCGTGAAAGTTGTAGCCTCTCTCCTTCACCTGCAGGTGGCGCCAGCAATTAAGGAGCGTATGATGAAATCTGGCAGTATGATGATTGGATATCAAAAGCATGGCGACAAGCCCAACTTCTTCCGGATGGTGGTGATCAGCCCTCAGGTAAGCAGGCAGGACATGGACTTTGTCCTGGATGAGATCCACAGGCTGGGAAAGGACTTGTGATCCAGGATTTCCATCAAGAGCTTCTATTCATCCACTGTGGATGGCCTTGAAGGACACATTGTTTTCTGGAAGCTAAAGAAATCAACAGAAGCGGTAGTCATAACAGTCTGTATCAAAACCGGAATCCTGCAAAGAGATCTGGTGATCTGTACATGCACAAGAGTTTTACTTTTTATCCTTACAAAAGCAATAGATGAGCTATAATTTCCAAAAATTGTCAATCCACAAAAATGTATTAAATGTTTATCTAGTCTAAATTTGATGTAATTTAAATTTTGACGTTTGAACATTTTGTATGTACACCGCTTCTTTTTTATAATCATTGTGCCTTCATTTCCATTATTTTTGTGCTATTTTCATGATTTTACTTGTATTGGTTGTACTTTTTTCCATGAAAGGTTTTGCAAAACAGCACTAACTCATGAAGTTTAAGCGTTCATACTCTTAACAGTAGCTGTGTTTCTATTTACCACAAAATTGCACAAATTTAAATTTTGAAATAAACTTTCTTAATGCGAGTATGTTTGACATCAGACCTATTATTTGCTATCCACACCAACACCAGATTACAGTCCAAACTGTAGAAAGTTACTGTACAGCTTTAGTCAGACATGCTGAAATTAGAAGTACAGTCAGCCTCCGGTTTCCTACAGTTGTCCGGTTCATCAAAGCCCTCATAATCATCAGAATAATTGCTGTCAGACGCACTACTGACAGTAATGATCAGGCATATAGTTATTGAAGGGCTTAGCCTCACCTTGTACAGTTTTAATCCAGGATATTTAGCACAGTGTAAAATATCCAAATGTTAGGTTACTAAAATAACCATTAAATAAAATTCAAAAGCACATGAATAAGTTGTCCCACGTGTTTCATAAATGTCCTGCCTGAGACCTTCCTCATGTCAGAAGTTTTTGTGAACACTGCTATGAACAGACGGCATTTATTTTGAGAGGAGAATGTGGGGACCAATGGATACATCTGACCTTATGACCCATGATCCTGAAGTCTCATTTACACAATGATAATGAACACGCATGCTTCAGAATGACCAGAAACAGTTGGTTTATTATTGTTCCAGTTCCATGAAAAAAATATTTCTGACAAAGTATGAATCTGAAGATGACATGGAAATAATGTTGCACTCTTACAACACTGTGTGCTGAAAACTGCTTACATAATGCAACTCTAAACCCCACAACCTAAACTTAGATCACTTTGCTTTTTACACTTGTGATATCAACAGCTTCCTCAATTCAAAATATGAGGAAGAGTCATTGAGGGCAAAAGTGCCAAAAGTAATATATTCCAAGAATAAATTTCAACTCAGATGGAGTTGTTAATACAAGATATGCAGGGACGCCTGAGGGAAGATTCAGAAAATATGCAAGTGTGTCATAAGTCCTTTCCCAGACTGTGTATCTCATCCAGGACAAAGTCCATGTCCTGCCTGCTGACCTGAGGGCTGATCACCACCATCCTGAAGAAGTTGGCTTGGCCTCCGTGGGGCTGGTATCCCACCATCATGCTGCCTTTCTTCATCATGCGCTCCTTAACAACTGGCGCCACCTGGAGGCACAGGGGGCAACAAAAGCTACAAAATAAAAACTCCATAATTATGGACACAAACTCAAACAATCCACAACAGCATGCCAAAGTCTACAGCAAGAACTCATGACCCATAGGTTCAAGGTTCAAATCTGAATTTTAGATACTGGCACAGATCTGAAACCATTTGTGATGAACAGATCAGACTGATTAAATCTGCCTATAATTCACTAGCCAGAATAAATACCTTTTTAAGCCCCCAGTTGTTTGCAGCGTCATCTATTGACTGAAAAACATAAAGGGCACTCCAACTTGGAGTTTATTTTAACTAAAATTGACCAGCAAAAATACTTTTCTAAGGCCAAAGATATAACACTTTTCTTAACATAGAAGAATGGGTACATATTAACAAAAATGATCAAAAGAGATGTTCTCATGATTCATAACCTAAGTGCAGGTTGTAGTTTTGAATGTTGTGTTGATCCAAGGGACAGCTGAGCTTTGGCTAAGCAGGTCACCAAACACAGAAAGACAGAAGGTCACTTCTATCACCCTTACAACTGTAAAACATTTGGGAACTGAGGACAGTGATTGTTGAAGCTTTGTGTGTGTGGAATTGTTGTACACACAAAAATATATACACACTGAATATTCATTGAAAAGGATTTGCAGATCATTGTATTATATTTTTTTATGTTTTTCCACTCTAACAATAACATTGTGTCATTACGTACGTTGTGTAGTTTTTCCTGGAACTCTGGGCCATCTGGCAGGTCTCTCAGACTTGGCGGGATGTACCAGAAGCAAACATTTGCATATTCAGGCTGCAAAAGAACAAAGCAAAAAATAATCACACTATTTACAATTCAAATCAAACAAACATTTAACATTTCACCAATAAAAGGTAAACTTACCTCCATTAAAAGGCGGAAG
Organism: Poeciliopsis paucimaculata; assembly: GCA_903067055.1. Taxonomy (NCBI): domain Eukaryota; kingdom Metazoa; phylum Chordata; class Actinopteri; order Cyprinodontiformes; family Poeciliidae; genus Poeciliopsis; species Poeciliopsis paucimaculata. The sequence goes on along the minus strand of CAEGAD010018158.1, from coordinate 19,653 downwards.
CCTTCCCTTTTTGTAATTTCATCTGCAAGATACCTACAAAAGAGATTAGTGTAGAAAAAGAATGCACCAGGTGAGAACAGTAAAATGAAGGGCAAGCTTCAAGAACTTGTCAGTGGCTTTATTGAAGAAAAAAATTATAAAATTTGTCTTTTGCAAATGTCAAGGATTCATACCTCCTCTTGGCAAATAAGATTAGTTTTCTCTACCTGGAACATAAACTCCTTGTTCAGAGACACTCTTCAATGCAGAGAGCAATGAGAAGATGGTCACAGGAAGCTGAAATAGCCCTGCAAGGTTGTTTGTTTTGAGGCTACAGACTGGGATGCACTGTGCCAGCCACAAAGAAAGGACATCAGTGTCATGACTGAGTGTCTGACAAACTATAAACTTCTGTGTGGACAGAAGCTTCCCCAGTAACAAACCCTGGATCACCAGTGACATGAAGAAACTGATAACCAAGAAACGAGAGGCTTCGTTGAGGGAGACAAGAAATTATCACAGAAGCAAGTTAAAGTCAATAGAGACAGCAAGGAGCTGAGGTTCAAAATGCCACCATACACCTGCTTCAGTAAAGCCACTGTCACGAAACAGGAAGCACTGAGGATCAACGTTCTGTCTGATTTTACATGTCAGAAACTCCAGAAGACACAGATTGACGCCTAAATCATAAGCAAGCTTTCTTGAGGAAGCTTAGGTTCTCCAGTGTTTGCAACAAGATGCTGCATATTTTTCTGCAAGCATTGAGGAGAACCCAATCTCTCCTGCCATCATCTGCTGGGGCAGCAACAAAGACGCTCAACCACGTGATTGGGAAACGGTTCCATAACTTCGGGAGACGACTGTGTAAAGAAGGACTCTTCATAAAATGAACATTACGGATAACTCTGAGCAACCTCTTCATCCAAATGTCAGACAGCAACAGAGTGCCTCCAGTCAGAGGCTTCCAGAGAACCACTGTGATACAGACCACAACAGGAGAGCCTTCCTGGCCACAGCCAGCAGTCTACAACATTTATTTTCCCTTTAGAATTAATAATGTATTTTTGGATTGAATTGAACTTGGTCACTACAAAACACAGCAAAAGCCTGTTTTAATTCCATCTGGACAGGTTCCATCCTGATGTAATCAGATTGAACCTGCAGACAAACTGACCTGGCCATAGCGAGGGCTCTGTCCACCCTCTGCTCAAGCTCGCTGGTTCCCAAAGCCTTCTACATGAGCCAGAATTTGAAGGCATCTGGCTTCCTGCTGCACTGGACAGACTTGTCCCCGGTGTCGTAGCTCAAGTCGTAGAACTTGTCCTGCTGAAAGAGGTAGGAAGCCCGAGCGGAGTGGCAGCGCTGGAGGAGACGCTGCAGAGACAGCAGGGCTACATGTGATGTCCTGTTTTGTGTTCCCTCTGAGATAGCATTTATCCAATTGCAATTCCTAGATCTTGTAAAATTTAAACAATATTTTTTGGTTAAGGTGCCTTGTATTTCTGAGTAACAGAGAAACAATCAGAGCTGCTCTTACAGTTTTGTCTCTGACCAGGAAAGCTGAGCATTGCAGACAGACCATCAGCATCTTGTGAGGGTTCCAGGCAACAGAGTCGACTCTTTACAAAGGAACAAAGGTGAGACACTATACTCAGTGGTGTCACAGGAAGCACCTGGCTTTTCTATATCATTTCAATGAAAGTCAACATACAACCAAACACGAATTCTCAACTGATTTAAAGGAAACAGACTCATACTTGTTCCACGTCTGAATTGAGGGGTAACAACTTGTTGTTCGTTCTCACCATTACCAGATCCTGATCACTGCAGTTCCTACTGAACATTTTTTGTTAATGTTTAATTTAGATTTGCAACTAAAGATATTGGCATGGAGAAATATCTTGCGTTAATGTGTGTTAAGTTATATTTTGTGTTTGAAGTAATAAAATAAGTATTTAAAAGCATCCTACGATGCTTTTAGTGTCTCAAAAGTGGCCTTTTTACATGACAGTCATTTGTTTTTAATGTGCCTGTGTTGCTCCACTGTGCCCTTGAATTGCTGCTTAGAATTGAATCACATTAGCAGATGTCATCTATTCTGGGACGGTTGTGCGTCTTTCAAACACAAATGAAGTTACCCGGTGAATCACCTGTGAATGCCTTTTATTAGGATCTTGTGCTTGTTGGACATGAGAACTGCTCCTCCCCAACATGCCTGTTAAAGAGAAAAGCAAAATGATCATCATGCATGCTAATGTCATGGTTGCGTTGTGTGAATGAATTCCTAGACTTACATCCACATGCAGCCATAGTTTGTATTTCTCACAGATGTCTGCAATTTCGTTGATAGGATCAAAGGCTCCAAGGACGGTGGTCCCCGCCGTGGCGTTCACCATGAAGGGAACTCCACCCTGAACTCAAACAAGCGTTTGATCCGACTTTCTTGCAAAAGTGTTGACCTTACATTTCTTTTGAATAAAGTTTCTCACCTCACTTTTAACAGAGTTGATTTGCTCCTCAAGAGCAGAAGGAATCATCTTTCCTCTAAAATACAAAAACAAGTTGGAGTTTCATCATAAAATTTCTTCAAAACACATGCTTTTTATACAATTGCAAAATAAATGAAACCTTTTGTAAATAATATTAAAATATTAATAAAACCAGTTCTGTGAGACTAGATCTGACAGAACTAGGAGCAGCAGAGCAGGAAGAGTTCCAAAACGTGTGTGGTGATTTACCTCTTATCAGACGGAACCACAAAGACATTCTTTGTGCCGATTCCCATTAAAGCTGCAGCTTTTGAGATGGAGTAATGACACTAGAAGAGATCAAAACAGAGCTTATGTGCAGGCAAAACAAAAACCATTTAAAGCCGCCTGCCTGATCTTCCTTTGTAAGAGTCAAGTCTACTTGGTTTTGAAATCCACCAGCTCGAACAAGCAGACTCTTTATTACACTATAACTGATTTTTTTTTTTTTCTTCTTTTTTTGCCGACAGGAGAAAAAAAAACAAAAAAAACAAACTGCTGACTTTTATAGTGTGAATCTCGATGGAAGTTTTTTGCTGGGACATGTTTAGGGACATGTTAGATCAAGAACCGTACCTCTTGTGATGTGAACACCGCCAACCGGGGAGCCGCAGAGTTTCCAAGCTCCTTGATTTCAGGAAAATGGCGGTACCGGGCTAGGTTCATGGCATACATGTTGGACATCGACCCACCTTAAAAAAAAACAAGATGGGTCACCAGATCTACTGACAGTCTGCTCTGCTGTGCATTAAAAAAAAAAAAAAAAAAAACACCAAGCAGCATCTTTATTTGTTCCATTACAGACTTCCTCTGTTTCTATTTTTTTGTTGTTAGTTTTAGATTTTCATTATCAGAAAAAGATACCCTCATAAAACTGAAGTTTTCAAACACTGGTTTCATTTGTTGAGTGATTAAAGCTTTACGAACACACGGTTAAACGTGCTGGGGGAATTGTGATAAATGTGCCATTCAGACAACTTTATTTTACTCATGGAACTGTGACTTCTGCCAGAAAATACTGAAGGATAAGATCCAGACATGATCATGTTGTCTAACACTTCTGTCTTCATCAAAACAATTCTGTAAAAAAAAAAGTAGGCAAATGTTCCACAGAAAGGTAAAAAAAAACCTAATGTCCTAATTCTTGACTGCCTTCATTAAGTGAGGAAGTTAACCACCTTTTCACACAGGGTTGGCTTGGTTTGGGGCTTTATTCAAGCCTCAACTAAATCATCGACTCCTGCATTCGTCCCAGATGATATTTCGTTTGATAAGTCGAAACATTTTAGTGGGACAAAAAAAAAGGAAATGTTTAAAGGACAAATACTCTTTCACTGTTTAATATCCGGTAGTGAGCAGACTAATACCTGCATTAAAGAGTCCATCTCCTCCTTCCTCCCAGCCGACTATCTGTATCAGCTTCCTGAGCACAGCATCCTCCATCAGAGTGAAGACTGGAGACACCTCATAGGTGTACCTGAGCAAAATGACACATTTCACCATCAGCATCCTTCATCCTATGATATGAAAGACTGTAAGGCTAAAGCTTAATTAATTCATATTAATGAATAATAAGTGAGGGTCTCACAGGCTGGGTTTGAGAGCCTCTGTGATGCAGCTAGCCACCAGGGAGTATGGCTCCAGTCCCGCATACAGCTGGTTGAAGAAATGAGGATGAGCTGGAAATGAAACACAGACAGGTTCAATCAGGGAGACAAAACATCTACTCACATATCACAGAGCTCCAACTAGGACAGAATAATCCTTTTATCTGCTATGCTACAGCTGGTTCACCGCAATATAGCCTGCCATGAATGCTAGGCTAGTTAGCATAGCCACCGATGACAGTGGGTAAACAATTTCCCTTTAACTGCAAGTTGTTTCTCTGCCATTAAGACATAGAGCAGTACTGACTGACAGCACAAAGACCCTCCTCCTGGCTCTGATTGGCTGTTTTTGGTGCATTTCTTCAAACAACAACAATAGCACAGGGAGGAGGAGAAGGAGATCGATGTCATCACAGATTATCTGGTGAATGTGGGTCTGTGGTCGAGTGCCTTGATTAGGCAAGATAACTAGTAAATGCTGCGACAGACTGGCAAACTGTCCAGGGTGTACCCCGCCTCTCGCCCGGAACGCAGCTGGAGATAGGCGCCAGCAACTCCCGACCCCACTAGGGACAAGGGTGAAAAGAAAATGGATGGATGGATGGACTACTAAATGCTTTATAAATTCACTCTTTAGACAGTGTCTCGGTTTAACCATAAAGATTAAAGACGACGCTACCCACAAAGCAGACAGATCTGGCATCAAGAGTCCACTGCTGGCATAGCAACTGGTGTTTCAACAGCAATGGTGCCAATTCTTGAAATGATGGCGCCTTGGGTCATCTCCATTGTAGAGTAAAAAGATCAATTCTGTTACTATGGACACAACACAGCTAGCCTGGCTGCATCACAGTCATGCTTCTGGTGCTTCGATCCAAGTTCATTCATGCCGGACCTACTAGTCTTGGCTTCCATTTGACTTCATCACAGTCTTACTTACTGGTCTTGACGCTGTATCTGATGGCGTCTCGGCATCGCTCCAGGATCCTTGCCTCAGACTCTCCACTGTCTCCAAGCTCTAGATCCAGAAGCTCCTTCAGCTCCTCTGGGGAGTGCCACTCACAAACCTGTTTAGCAAAGACAACAGTGTTCCTGCCAAGGTTCACTCAAGTAAATTACTTTCTGCTACATGCAAAGGAAAGTTAGTAAATTTCTAACCTTTTGTCTGAGATCAGTGGCCTTCTTCACTGCATCTTCTAAAATCATAGCCATTGATTGTTGTAGAAATCTTTCAGTAGCAGCAAAGTCCAGAGGTGGGCCATCCAGGGGACCGTTGTCTGATTACAGAGCAAATATTCTAGTAGTAGTGCAGACTTTATATATACATATATATATATATTTACAAACACTATACCAGTGTTTATGACTCCTGTGATCTTTGTATTGTTCAAATGTGTCTTCCTGTATTTGTGGCATGCGTTTCCTTTTAGCAATAGAACTAAATTTGTTAAAAGCAAATGCTAGGATTTGAGAACTTATTAAATTATTTTCTAGTCAGCTAAGGCTGGCAGAAGATTCGCAATTTTAAAGGTCACCTGGTGTTACCCAAAAAGACAAGTTTTCCCCAAAGGTTGTCAAATTTCAATGTGACCTTAAAGTTTTCTCATAGGCTATAGCAACCTTAACAAGAGACTATGATAATATACGTGTGTATGTGTGTGCGTGCATGTGTGTAACATTTCTGAAGTTTCACAGTGAATGAACAAAATATCTTACACACCTCAGCCCCAGCGTCATGGGAGGGCATGGCCCGCCCACAAAGTCACCAGTGCTCGGGTGGATTGGAAGTTGTTTTTTTTATCATTACTTTTACCTCAGAGTGGTCAACTTTCTATTATTTCTGTCTTGACTTGATGCAGCAGAGGCTTCCGGTGTTATGCCGAGAAACGCATTTGAACAATACAAAGATCACAGGAGAACTACCGGAGTAGTTCTATGAAATACTGCTATGAGTTTTATTTCAATTGGATACTATTTGTGTAAAATAAAGAGGGCATGCAATTTCTGGCAGGGGCAAAATCCACATTGCCAAAAAATGCATCCCCTGCTAATTTGGAGAAATAACAAGTTAAGAGTGAAATAACTTTTTCTACATAACCAGAGTAGTCATATGAAATACTGTTATGGCTTTTATTTCAATTGGATAATATTTGTGGAAAGTAGAGAGGGCATGCATATTTTGGCAGGAGCAAAATCCATATTGCCAAAACATGCATCCCCCTGCTAACTTGAAGAAATAAATAGTTAAGAAGGATTTCCTCTTTTCTACGTAATGACATTTGTTCCGAGTTACCTCTATAAGTTTCATATCAGGACAATAAACAGGGGACGCAAATATTAGCAGGCTCAGAAATTAAAATGTATCCCCCCTATATTAATACACTAGACAGTTAAGAGTGATGTAAAATGTTCTACATAACGGGCCTGTTTTGTAATGCTTTAAGCATTTATGGTGTTAAAAGAAAAATCTGGGAATTTCAAACCAGCTGCAGAGAACATGTTCATCAGACACTGACTGAAAAACCTTCGACTCATATGTCTCAATAAACACGTAAAAACAGTTTTTATTTCAATTAATCTGCGAAATAAAAGCCACCGTTTTGGGGCTTGCATGGTTAAGAAACGTGACGATGTTACGAATATCTTTAAAAGTTTCCACTTCGGTCAGATTTCAGTCCGTTTCCTCATCAATATGCGAGAGTTTAGAGCGAGGCGCGCTCCCGCGACAGGGCATGCCGTTCTCGGCGCGCTCCCGCGACAGGGCATGCCGTTCTCGGCGCGCTCCCGCGACAGGGCATGCCGTTCTTTCACACACAGCCACCAAACTGACCTCAGTTTTGTTTGTTTTTTTTTTTCAAATAAACTGAGTAATGTTGTTAGATGCAGATAATTTTAGCTAAATTATGACTCATTAATCCATACCAATAAGCGATGTTAACATTGCTAACAAGAAGAAGCTGCTAGTTTTGTTATCTTTCCAGAGGTGGATTGTAGTTAATAGATGCATTTAACTTTTGGGGGGGGGAAAGGCATTTCTAAGAGTATTTTACTGCACTGCACTTGTGTAGCCTACTACTATGTACTACCGCTGCTTCTACTCTTATTTGAATAGCTTGCTTGGTTGTGCATTTATTTATTTTGCATTAATAGACATAATTTCACTGTCGGCTCTGCATCTACATGGATGTTATGAAACATGTCCGCGTGCATCAGTAACAGCCTTGTTTGTACACGTGGCCAGCGTCTAAAAATATTGTAACGCTGTATGTAGGCTATATTATGTATTGGGACTTCTTTTTTTTTTTTTTACGGTTTTAGAATACCAACATGTACAAAATGAATGAAACGGCGAACTCCGGAACGGAAGGATTCATCGGGAAGACAAGTGTTGCATCTTACCGTTGATGTGCGTTTCTGTACTTGAAGCCATCATTCTTCTACTGCCGTTCTTCTTTTCGTGCTGCCAACTTGAGTTATGTTCTGCTGATAGCCTATACGTCGCGCTGGCCTCTAATGCAAAGTTTGTGGTTGGCTGTTGTTAGACAGCGGCTCACTGGAGAGTTTCAGCGAGTTGTCAGTTTTACGAGGACATGTCAGGACAGAGAAGCGGAAAATTCCACAAGAGATGCTTTAAGAACCGATGGTCCGTCCCTTCTCATATTACTGCGGTTCCAACGGTCTGGCTTTTCCTTGGATGGGTCCTTATGGATCACGTTCTTGTGGACATACGAACAAGAATGGACTAGGTTTTCATCTCTGCATTATTAGATCCCAGTAGCCACAAGCCGTCCTAACAATTAGTTGCCATACTTTGCCATCGCCTCACAGAACGTCAAAAGGACGTGCCTACGTGTAAACTTGTTTAGTACAGCAGAGGATTCAAAAAGCCCGCAGAGTAAGTCAGCGTGTCAGCAGCGGTCCATGAAACCCATGTCTTATATTTGTTACAAACAGACTAATGAAGGCCAGGGGCAAATTCAAACTGGAAGACTCTATTCATCGCTCCTATCCAACCAATGATGTCGTCATGCGCCTCGATTCCAACCTATCGGTGATGATCTCCTCCTCCTCCAATCATAAAGCGTCGCTCCCTTGATGAGGTTCAGCTGTTCGTCGGCTTCCGCTCGTTAACTTCCTCCACCCTCCTCCGCCTTCAGCTCAAGGTTTCTTCAATATCCACTCAGTCTCCAGCAGCAGTGTCCGGGCCCAAGGGGGGTAAGACGTCTCTGATCTTCATACACAGCGGCTCGTTCTCTCTGACAGCGGGTTCCTCCTGGGTCCGAGCGCCAAAGACTTTCATTTGTCAATTAAACTTTCTAATACCACTTTCTCTCTGTCTGTATGAGTCTTTCCAGGTTGAAATCATATTTCATACAGTTATGCCTCCTAATTTTGAGGACTATACCTTATAACTAATGGAAACCCAGAATTTCGTTTCTCTATAATATTTAATATTACCTGAGAACAATAACAATTATTTTAAAACCCAATGTGGGGGTACATGAAACTCACTCTGTACTGTATGTGTGCTCAATGATTGGTAAGGGATCCTTTAGTATGAATTACGCATGAAGGCATCCAGCCTGTGGCATTGAGAGGTGCTAAGAAAGCCCAGGTTTGTAGCAAGCTTTTTTTGTATTTTATTCAATATCCTTGATCTCAACATTAACATCAATTTCACATCTACACATCTGTAATCACACTTTTGCCCGTACCAGATCAACATTTTCTTGAACTTGTTGAAAAATGTTGGTACTAGTAAAAAAATGTTGCCAGCTAATGGGCCCTTTTGGTCAACTAATAGGAGCAAAAGTCTTACTAAGTAGAAGTGTTATTCTAGTAGCTCTAACGTCCTGTGTTGACATTGTGTCATAACTGTGAACTAACTGGCATTCAATGTGTGAACTAGCTGACACAAATGATGTCCTCTAGTTAGTAGTGACATTTAAAGGCGTGCACTGATTTACTCATGTGACTAAAAGTTGTGACACGTTGACCCTTGTGCAACAATAGGTCTAATTATGCTATAAATAATCAATAATAAATACCAAAAGAAATGATTAATTTAGATTAAATATACCAACAAAGACCATATGTACACTCATCAAAGCTTTGAAAGCTTTACCAATTCATTGGTGCAGCTAAAACCTATTAGCTAGTTAACTTGTGTCACTAAGTCGTGTACCAGTATACTGGATGGTACAGTTGACAAAAACTCACCAGTTAATTAGTAACTTGACTTTTGGCCCAGATGTCAATTAGTAACGTCTAAAATGTTCACTGCTTCAATGGTTGGGGCCATTTCAGATGTACTAGTGAGTTAATGGATCTAAAAATGTCGACTAGTTAACTAAGGCACCTTAAACAAGTAGAATAGAATAGAATTCAACTTTATTGTCACTGCACTGTCACAAGTACAAAGCAACGAAAGTATTTACGAGTCACTTATATGTACATTTTTTGTCTGCAGGACTAGGACAGAGTAACTATAGTTCTTTGTTATAGTTATAGTAACTTTAACAAAGAAAGAGGAACAACATGCAAACTGAGATGGCCTCGGCTAAGTTTACAACCTCAAACCCTCATTCTTCCAAATCACCACACCAGGCAGCCAGGCATTCCACCGTCAGATGAGCCTATATTTATCCAGGTCTCATGGGTTTTTAGGTGGTAATCATACACAATTATACTCCTATAAAGTAAACAAAGATCTTACAAAAGATTCCAGTCATGCTCCACAGGAAGTTTTTTTTTTTTTTTTTTGAGAATTACATCTGTCAAAATGTAGCTTCTCTTTTTTTAATATTTTGTACACATAATGTCCCCTGGTGATGTTAAAAGATAAGTAGTGGTACAAAAAAACAAAAAAAAACTGAATCAAAAATAACTTTTATGGATTCACTGGAAAATGTGTGAGTAGGCCTGGAAGTTAGCAGGCACGGCCTGCTGGAGTATTGGGGTTCTCAATACTATTTAATGATAAAAATTAAATTATCACCTCTGATAACACAAAAAATATCTATGAGCATTTGCAAATGACACTGCAAATTTTAGTGAGAGAAGAAAAAACTTTTTTTCTAAATGGATGAAATGTTTACCTTTGATAAATAAGCTCTATTTTGTGGCATTTAATAACTGTGCCAAAGTATGTTCTTCAAACTCTGATTTTATTATCATTTTGATTTTTAAAAAAAAGTCCTTTCTGTCACCATCAAGTCAGCACAGACAGAATTTCCTGGGATTTTATTTTTTATTTAAAGTGTTTTAACATTGCCAGAAACGTGCAGTAATGTTGATGGATTCTAGTCCAGATGTTTCTCCGCTTAAAGATGGCTGCAGTTCAGCAAAAGCTTGTTAAGCCACTAATTGAAATCAAATGTGTTGAAGCAGGGAACCTTCCAAAACAGGGCGGTGAGCCTTTAAGACCAGGTTTTAAAACATTAGTTTTGTCTGAGCAAATATACTGACTTGGTCATAGAGGTAGTCTAAACAAAGAGAACACCGCCACCTAGTGGTATGTTTGCTTATCCTTCTGACCTTCCTCAAAGTTTTGCCCTCAGTCACGCTAAGTAAAAATAAGTTTTACTCAGCTTGACTGCAAATGTTACATGACCTTGTGAAAAAAGGCAACTTGTAATATCTGATAAATATCTACACAACAAGAAATTTGCTATCATTTCAAAAGAGTGACCATTCTAATTCTATTTCTGTGTTTTAAAATAAAAAAAGAGCTTTTCCAAAGGCAAGATTGGCACATATTCTCAGAATGTTGGGATTTGTGCTAAATTATGAATAAAAAAGATACCCATAATGACAGGAGAAGTAGAGTTGACGGGTGAAATTTATAATTTAAATTAGTTTTTGACGTTCTTCAGAACAGGGATATAAAGTAATTTATTTAATCATTAAATCATTATTGTCTAGCTTTTCTAATGATATCAGTAATACACGATATATTTAAATATTTTAAATTATGTCACACATTATTTAAAATATTAAAAAAATATTAAATTAATTCTATATTTATTTCCAGTTTTAATACATTAATAACACATTTAAATTATCATTTAAATGTGACATTATTACACACACATTATTTCTTTACCGCTATTTCTTGCGCAAATTTTCTCTATGTAACTCTGGCTTCAGTTAATCTCACAAAAAAGGGCCACTGGACCAGGAGCCGTCAGCGCAAGATAGCTGGTCACACCTGTACCGCAGTCGGCCCCTCCCCCTCCTCAACGGCTTTTGCTTGTCGGGTGGGGGGAGGGAGTTACGTCATGAGGGCCAGGCTTCGGCTTCCTCATTAGTCCTTATGCTTGTCTGTCACGCGCCGTGTCACTTGATTGGACTTCCTCAGGAGCGGCGTCAGTCCACGCTGTACCTGTCTCGTTGTGAGAGGCTGACGACTCTTCCTGTTCCATGAGCAGATCCCGCCCCTTTCATTCAGCTCCAAGGAAGGAAGGAGGAACTCCTCGAGCCGCGTGTGACACTTCTAGGGTGCAGCCAAACTGTGCTGCAATGTGGTTCCCAGGAATCGTCTAGCTGCTCCTACCTTCAGCGGGGAATAAGGTCAGACAGTCGGGAATCTCAGAAGCTACCTTGGAGGGCTCCGGGGTGTCCGGGGAAGGTGCTGCGAGTGGCTCAGAAGTGAAGCGTGGCGCAGAATAGGGAGGCAAGAGGGGGGTCCCTTCCTGTGTGATAACAGATAGCTCCATTTGCTTGGTTGCCACCGCGGGGCTGTCGTAAAATAATGGCGGAGCATCACCAGGTTTCCGAGAGCAAACACAAATCTTCGCTGACCTCCGCGGCGACGTACTCTGGGAATGGCCGCAGCAGCACCGCGGCGGAGAGAGACGGCATGGCTGGCGCCGGGGGAGGTCTGTCCGGCGGCCTGTCGCAGCCCGCCGGCTGGCAGTCCCTACTGTCTTTCACCATCCTGTTTCTGGCCTGTCTGGCCGGCTTCAGCTCCAGGCTCTTCGCTGTCATCCGCTTCGAGAGCATTATTCACGAGTTTGACCCTTGGTAAGTTGTCTTGTATAAAACCGACGGGTTGCCAAGATTTGCGGAGCCTCCTTTAAGACATATTCCGGTGTTTCTCCGCAAGTTTTCTGGGCGTTTGGTGATCCTGAACGTGCTGTTGCTGATGGGAAAGAAGCTCTGAAGCAGCAGCAGCGTAGGAAATTTGGGGAAAGATGACAATTTCAACCCGGAAACAAACAGCTGCGCCATCAGTCCCTCTACCAGATTTCTCCGTTGTTTACTCAGCGTTCACCTCTGACTTTGTTGCTTTGGAGCAGCAGCACTGATTGCAGGCTGTAATGTCCGCATGTTCTGGTTCTCAGCCGCTTTGCAGTTTTGCCACACACTGCAGAAACTGTTACTGTAGACGTTGACATTTTCTTTAAGTATCAAAGCCTTTGCTTCAGTTTTAGAAGTGAAAGTAACTTATTATCTCATGCAGCTGATTGTGTTTTTTTAAGTGTCTTATCTAGTGGTGCACACTGTTCACAGTTTAGATGTGAATGCAAAATCTGCACAAGGAACAAATATTGAGGATGCTATTCAGACATGCACTAACCAGCCAGTTTAAGCACAACTGTCTCTCGTTTAACTTCAGACATTCAGTTCCTCAAGACCTGAATGTTAGGAACTGTTGGAAATATTTCTGAGATATTAGCCTGTTAACTTTGTTTCCATCAAGGTGCTTTATGTACATTTTCCAATGTGTGGGGAAAGTGGAAAATGTTGATGGAAACAGCAAAATTCAAGATAACTTACTCGATTTTGCAAAGATGTTTTTACGCTTGCTTGATGTGATTTTTGGCTTTTCCAAGAAAGAGATGATGGGCTAAAAGGGAGATGAAAATACATTTGTTGAATAATTTCTGACGTAGTGAACACTCACATCCACTGGTGTGTCTGTGTCTTACCAAACTCATGAAACTCGCGTTATCCAAAGTCTAGAACTCCAGCTTGGAGGGGAGCACTGTCTTCATTTTTCTGAGATGTGTGCTCCATGCTAGTTTGCAACCTTTAGTTCCTGTTAATTACAGCCACCAACATCTGAGAAAAATCATGCTTAGCATAGCCTTGTTGATTCCCTGCAGACCAGTTGATGGGAACATACCTAAATCACATTTTCTGGGTTTTTTTTGTTGCTTTTGTGACATTTTTAAAGTTCGCTTAATGTTCACATGACACTTGGATGGAAAACATGGCTACAAAGATCTGTATTGACATTATCAACATGCAAAGCTCCCAGTCCAACACTTCCCAAAGGTCCTCTAGTCGACATGTGTTGACAGTACAATGGAATCCAGTTGATTTTCAAGAACATGCTTTGAGATTATTTGTAAAATTGAGCAGCTGCAGATGGGGAATAAATACTCAGTGGGAGGATAGGAAATTTGTGCCAGTTCCCTCAAAACTTTATTATCATTATTATTATTGCTGACCTTTATTTCACCAGAAAAAAAATTAAACATCTCTGACACCAGCACAGTTCACAGAGCATTCACAGCAAAACAGAGAAAGTTAACACCATCATAAATAAGTTAGCTAAAAGATTCCACAAGTGAAACATTTACAGATGACTGATTCCTTCTCAGAATCCATCTTAAAAACATTTTAGTGACAACAGCAACCTGAGGTTTGTGCATTTCTGCTCCAAGGAGATGAAGCAGAAAACTGAAACGATTTCTCTCAAAACTCAGTTTGGACTTTAAGTCCGAAAGGTGAACTTTTCATTTTTGTGGACCAACAAATACACTGTGTCCAAGTGAAGCTTGGTAGCCCGCCAGGCTCGTGAGATACTGAGGGAAGGCCTGGGAGATTTGTTTTTGTAAATATGGTGGTCGAAGCAGGAGTGCAGTTTTAAACATAAGTATATTAAAATCAGGGGCTGCAAATGTTTAAAACTTATCAGTTTTTAAGGCGTTTATCATTCCCAGACACATTTTTTAGTGTCTTTCTTTTTTTTTTGTTAAAAAACTTGTCAAGTCACCCCTGGCAGGTTGCAGAATTAGGTCACCTGTGTTTTCATTCAGATGAAGGGCTACTTTGTTTTTGCACACTACATATTTGCTTGATAAGCACAATGCATAAAACAAAATTGCTGTGTTTTTTTTCTTTTTTGTTATATTTAATTTCAGAGTCCACCAGCTTTCATTCTAATCTCAAACTAACCAAGCCTTCTATTTGGCAGTTGCGTTTTCCAAGTCTGCATTGCATCACTGAGAAGCGTTTAATGATTACTGAGTCTGCTGGTGTGGATTTAACGGCCGGCCTGGTGTCTGTCTGCTGGCTCACACAGAGCAGACCTGAGAGCTCTTCCTGGGTGCGAATCCTTTAGTTCCTGCGCCGTTGCTCTCCGAGAGCCTAATGCAGCACAACACGGTGAAATTTATTCCTACAGTGCTTCATTGTTCCATCACCCTCCTCCACTGTTTGACAGGTGGCTTTATGTAAACGAGATATTTGGTTAGCTGGAGAATCGTGGGAGTCCTCCTGTGTCTGTGAGTGTGCCTGTGTTCTGTCCTTTGCCCACATCAGGAAGTAGTAGGACATTTAGGCAACGTTTGGCCAAAACCTCACGTCTGGCTGATGTTTAGGGATAAAAGATGCAACCATTAGAGTTCTGCATGCCGGTTTCAGCTCCTAGTCATTTTGAATGATTCAATCTTTTTTTTTTCGTCTTACAGATGGTGATATTTTTTGAAGAACATATAAAAACTATGTTCATACTATATTTTTGTAGTTTTTCTCCTATGAGCACTTTTTAGGAACTAGCTATTTACAAATATATATATATATATATATTTTTTTTAACATTTTATTAGTTTTGTGTTTCACAAACAGAGAAAATAGAACATTGTACACTGTGTTGTCTATCATCTTACATAAGTATATGATAAGGAAGGGAAACAAAATATTGATATTGCATGAATAGAAATGGGAAAAGAAGCCTTTTTTGTTCTTTATGGGAGTAAATGATGGACCACTACACCAGTATCCTGAACAGACAGCTGGAAGTCCAGATTCAAATGAAAACTCTTCACATTCAGATTCCAATGATCAGGACCATAATGGCCAACAAATTGGCACTCCTAGCACTGGAGATGGGAACGTGAAGTGTCTTGTCAAAGGTGACTTCCTGCCTTTCTTTTAATAAGTTTGGATAGCCATTCTCCTGGTTGTAACGTTTACAAGCATATTTTATGATATTCTCTAAGCTGATGTTAGCTTACAAAACATTTTAAGTTGTCATGTTAATCAAAGGCAAGTTGATTACAAAGTTAATTATCAATTAGTGAATTAGTAAATTACTTGCATCTTGCTGCAAATTTTGTATTTCTGTTATCTGCTGGAAGTCTTGCTCTCTCTCTCTCTTGCACCCTGAATGAATCGCCGCCATCTTTCCGTTTGCCTAATTTAATTTTTATACACCTTTTTGATACATGAGGTAGCTTGCTTTAAATAGACTTTCCTCAGTAAGGCCCCCCACCCCAAAGAGTGTTGTCTTCTTCTGTGGTGCCCATGCTGTGTCTGATTCAGTAGTCAGCTGATTTATTGTTGCATCTCTGATGGAATCGCTTATTCTGAAAGGAGTTTTCACTCGTCTAGTGGAAGTCTTGTGTTAACGAAGCCTTTGATGTGTATTCTATATATATAATAGTGTTTCTTTTTCTTAAAGAGTGAACAGGAAGTGAATTTGCTCTGGTTGATGACCGTGTTCCTCGTGGTGCCTTGCTACAAGGTTGTTATCTTTTTGTTGTTTATCTTTAGGAAGAACATTGCAGGAGAGCAAACGGTTGTATCAGCCCCCTCCTGTCCTGCTCCCCCTCGCCGTCCTTCCTTCCTCCTCACCTCCCCTGCCCCCCACTCCCTGCGTCCCTTTGATGCATCTGGTTAATGGTCCCTTTCCTTCAGAAGCTCCGGATCAAGCCACTACAGATCTGACAGTAATCAGTGTCGGCACGAGGCAGCGAGCCGGTATTTAGTAGCGCTTTGAATGTTGGTCGTGTTAAACATGCGCCGATCAGCAGCAGAATCAGAGCAGAGAGAAAAACGGCTTCATTAGCGCTCATCTGTCTGGTGCGCTGAAACTGGTTATAGTCGGGCCTCCCTCTGAGGGTCTGGCTCCATCTGAGCCACGTCTCAAACGCCGGCCGACGCTCCAGCTCTACGGATAACGCCTTACACGTTCCACAACAGTATTCAGTTATCACTTCCAGTGGCCTTCGACTACTTTGTGGCCAGTTTAAATTCATGAGCCATTTTGAAGCATAAAAATTCCACTGCATTTTTTGAAAAAAATGTTGCTGAATGTGGCAAATTTGATTTGAGATGAATAAAAACCCACCAAGCTAGCTTTGATTCATAACTGAAACATTGATCCATGCTTCATGATTTTGATGTCAGCGTTTGACAAAATGTAATGTTCATAGCTTGCTAGTTATAGACTGCATGATGTTTCTATGATATAAAGCACTTAGAATTGCTTTGTATCTGGATTGTGCCATACAAATAAACAACCAATTTTTATTTTTTTTGTAATAAGTGACACTAACTGCGATTGCATTACAATTGTGCTCAAAACCCTTTTTGATATTCCGCTAATGTTGAAAAAGCGCAATTTTGCAATGTCTGTATTTCCATTAAATTAGAAATACAATCAAAATCTCACGTGAATAAGTTTGTTCACTCGATAAAGCAGTAGTATGACTTGTGTGATGTGCAAAAGGTCTTTCCATTGGAGTTTTACAAAATGCACTAATTCTGTCACAGCCGAAACCTATCGCAAAAGCTTTATCAAAAAACAAAAAAAGGGAGTTTCTTCAAAATTGACATGTTTTCATGAAAAATTGTATCTGTCCATTTTCTTTCACCCATTTCCCTTGTGGGGTCAGGAGGGGTGCTGGTGCCTATCTCCAGCGAGGCATTTTGGGCGAGAGACAGGGTTCACCCTGGACACGTCACCAGTCCATCGCACAGAGACAGACGGGACAAAAGACCATGCACACACGCTCACACCTAAGCGTGAGAATTTAGAGAGACCAATTAAACTAACAGTCATGTTCTTGGACTGTGGGAGGAGCAGAACCTACCATGCACAGGGAGAAGATGCAAAGTCCATGCAAAAAGACCCTGGGCCAGGAATCAAACCCAGAACCTTCTTGGTGCAAGGCAACAGTGGCATCAGCTGTGCCACTGTGCACAGTTGATAGCACTGTTATAATAATGTCCACATGAGTGGACATCAGCATGCAGTTTTACACTTTAGTTCTCCAACATTCAGCGATATACACACATTCCCTGTCTTGGACTACCTATTGAGTTCAGTCTTGGGTATTTAAAGTATATTCAAAAAATGCTCAGATTAACTTCAGATAACTGGTTAAGAAATGTATAAAAATATCTAGATCCTAGCAGTGGTGTATGTATAACTTAAATACTGAAGCTTCAGATGACCTCGTCTTTCATGAGCAGTAACGGGAGAAAGACACCTCATCTTCACAAAAGGCTTTTCAGCACTGTAAAAGGGGGATGTGCTCATTTAAAGTGTGCCATCATACCACATTGCAGCTCCGTTCCAATCTACTGCCAGGTCTGGTTACACGAGCTGCAGCGTTGGTGTGTTTCCATGGCAATACTTCATTGAGCTTCTCCTCCATAACTGCTATGGTATTTATCCTTGAATTCCACATTTGTTTGGGGCTGCTTCATCTGCATTTTGGTAGATCCATAATCCTGTTTTTCAATGTGTTTTTTTAACAATAGGGTGTCAGATCCTCTTGAGGATTGTTTTTACCAGGCCATATGCTTCACACATCTCCTTGAATTCTGGACATCATAAAAATAAAGCTTTCAGTCAAATTTCAGACAGGAGCAGTGTTTCGTATAACACTTCTCCTGTATACGGGGTTGCTTGAAGCCGACGATTGTTGTGCATGGAGTTTGATCTGTCACAGATTTTTGCAGGCTTGCTCTGTATTCCAGTTGTGTATTGAGCGTTAGTACATCAAGGCAGCGTAGTCTGCCTTTTCCACAGTTCAGTCACAAACTTTGGCGCTCCTTCCTTATGTTCCACCATTCCACAAATTTAAAAGTTATTTCTTCTAGAACCTCTCTGTTAGTAAACTATTTTGTCTTGCATGGTTAGTGTCTTCCATCCTGATGCGAGCTCACTCCGTAGCAAGCCAACCTTGAGCCTCTGTGAGTCTTGTGTTTTGACTCCTCAGTTCCTGTTGAACTTCACCTTAAAACTCTTAAGTCTTCCTTCATAGACTTTTTTTACATCTTGTTTAAAGTAGTTTTTTATTCTTTCCCAATGTTTCAGTTTTGCAAAGCAGAATAAGGTCTTCTCGCTCTTGATCATCACTTCCTGGTGCAGTGCTTGAATTGTAGGTTATCTTCTTTGAATGTGTATGTACACAGTACATACACATTATGTACTGTGTACGTCTAAAGAAATACAGACATAGGGAGCTCACCATTATACATCCATCGTGTTGTAGTACCATCACATCCTGCCCTCAGAACCGTCTCTGTGATTAAAGGGGCACCTAGTCAGAATTAAGCCAGCTATTGTCATTTGTAATTGATTGGAACGTCTGTGGAAAAAACTGTGATTGGCTGTGGCACTTTTGTACAGGTTGTTAACCTTAGAAGTGAATTTATATGTTGCAAACATCCCTGTGCTGTTCAAGCACTCTGACAGACTGTGATGATGAAACTGCTTTGTAATAAGCCTGAAGGTCCTTCCAGAAACCCCCCAATGTCATCTTGTTTTAGTTTGATCTTTTGGGTTTACTTAACGTCACGCTGGTTGGCATTTAAAGGGTTTTCATCCATGGCAGTTCAGTAACCAGAGGTGTTGCAGGGTAAAACGGTCCAGTTCTGTGACAAGCTGCTTTGCAGATGTGTTCCTTGAACACATTCAACTTATTTGCTGTTCACCCCACGTGCTTTCTCCCTTTGGTCTCTCGTTAGAGTTGTTTACTACCATCAGCAGCTAATTGGCTGCTTTTCATTTGTCTCTCTCTGCCTGTGGAGGCGTGCTGGTCTGACCTTTCTGGCATCCAACAGACCATGGCGGGAGGCACTTCTCTATTAAATATTGCCAAAGTGAAGGTTTTTCTGAAGTTCATCAGTTTGACAACGTTTCTGTACGATTTAGATCTGTGCAGTTCCTTGTTACTGTCAGTAAGGATTATACATTAATATATATGCCTACATGCTTCTAATACTGAAACGATTGGATTAATTGTGATGAAATGATTATTCAACTAATTTAGTAGTCGATCCATCATTAAAACTGCAGTATGTAGCAGCTGTCACCATGTCGTGACCGTATGGCATGAGACAAATAATCTGTGAAAAGATTTATATCCTCCACTTCCTCCCTGATCTACTATTATGTCTAGGCCTGTCACGATACCAAATTTTGCTGAGCAATAAATTGTCTCAAAAATTATTGCGATAAACGATAATATTGTTTGAAGACCTTTTTACACTGATTTAATGGAAATGATGTA
>CAEGAD010018155.1:0-45582 GCA_903067055.1 Poeciliopsis paucimaculata | reverse complement strand
ATGGATGGATGGATGGATGGATGGATGGATGGATGGATGGATGGATGGATGGATGGATGGATGGATGGATGGATGGAAGTCTTGCTTGTGCTTTGCTGTAGGTCAACATATGGATGAAGGTGGAGTGGTCAGATGAAACCAAACACAAACATTTTGATCGAGAGGCAAAACATTAAAGAGTGGAGGGAAACCAACGCAGCATTTGACTGCGAACGCCCCTCCCGTCCTGTGGTGGCAGCACCAGGCAAGAAAATTCGGTGAAAACGAGACGCAGTTGGAACAAAACATTTCATTAAACGTTAATATTTCACCTGATTCTCTTTGATCCACTAAACAACCCCACAAATACTGATTTGTTTTTCACTTCTTTCCTGTTTAGAATTGGCCATCTTGTGCTTGATACTGTTCAAAAAGCCTCAGAAAAAAAGATCCTTCATTAAACGTCGAATGGAAATCCGGCAATTTAGGGAAAGCTTACAATCTTCGGTCGACGAATTTGGCAGGATGAAAAGTCTGCCTTAGACATGTGATTAGTGGAGTGTGCTCCCAGTTAATGTAAACAAAATTACTGCTGATCTTCTGCCTCAATGAGCAGCCTCCAAACGCCTTTCAGCCCGCCTTAAAAGGCAGCCACAGTATGTGCCATCAGCACTCAAGCTTTGAAAATAAACTAGCTATATGCGAATGCATAAATATCGGTCTTTCTTGTCATGCAAAACTTATTCCAATCTGTAACCATTTTTTTTAAGTAGTAGATGTGGGATTTTTTCTCCTTTCCTTGCTAAAAGGAACCACTCGTCCTAAATCGCCTTCTTTAGGGGCCCACAGGTGGTAAACGGATGCGGCGTGTGCTTCCCCTCACACCTGCTTTAGAACGTGACAGGAAGCAGCAGCTGCTGTTGCTCTTCTTACATGTGGGGCGGGGGTGCAAGTTAAACTGAAAGGATGTGTTTCAGATGCGCAGGTGTCTCATATCAGGACGGGTTTGTCAGTTTGTTTACTCGATTCCCCCCTTTTTTACAAGTACACGCAGACACACACACACAAACACATTTCCCCTGTCCCTTTAATGTCCTTCCCGTGGTGAGCGCTCGAGGTCGGGAAGGTCAAGTTGTTTGCCGCAACAACAGCTTTCATCTCGGGCTTAAGGCGATTATTTCCCGGACCGATTTATGCCGCTTCGACTCAGTGTGTGTTACTCCTCAGCAAGAACAAGGGGTCTCCGGCTGTGAGGAATTTTGGCGGACAGCGTTGCATTTATATGTGTCTGATCACAATCATCTGTCCCTGTCATGTCTGCGGTTCAGCGAAGCTTATTAGTTAGGTCTGCAGCGTGTTTTCTGCAGACCTAACTAAGACGTACGCTCACTGCCGTCTAATGACAATGTCACTACTACTCAATCAGTCCCTCCGCATGAAGAGCATCTCGGTACTCAAGGTTAATAAAGTGATTACCGTTTATCAGGAATTTGTTTCAAAATTTAAAAGTGAAATGTTAAATCAATTTATTACAACTTATTACACATAAGTTGTATGAATCGACAAATTGCTAAGTAAAAGTGTGTTTTCTCAGACGTCATGATGTCACATTAAACCTAAAATGATTTTTATTTATTTATTTTTTTAAGTATAAAATGTTGTGTTAGGGCTGTGTTACATGACCTCATTTGGACGACTGTTGACTTTGTGGTTGTCACTGACGCCCTTCACAAAGATGGTGAGCTACAGTCGGTCCTTGTTAAGCTAGGCTGCTTGGAAAGTTAAGTGGAAGAAAAAAACTGAAAAAGTTACACAAGAAATAATGGTAACCACACAACTGCAACTGCAAATTTGCAACTGCAGTCTCAGTGCTTCAAGAACTATGTCACACGTATACATCTAGGACATAAACCATCACTTTGTTGTTGTTTTTTTATTTCGTCAAGCAATTTCTGAACCAGAATGTATATCAGAAGCATCTTACCTGTGCTACAGAGGTAAAAAAAAAAATTAAAAAAAAAACAGAAAAAGAAAAAAGGGACATTTGCTCAGTGGTGCAAAGTTCTTTTTTCAAATAAAAGTAAATGTTGCGTTCCTCAAACAAAAACAAAGTTCCAGATTAGGGAGAAAGCGATAAAAGTAACTGGGTTCCACATCCCAGTTGCTTGAGGTTCAGTATGAATCAATTTTAGAGCCATGCCATCTGCTGATGTTGCTCCAAAGGGTTTTCAGAAGTCCACAGCCAACACAACATTTTATTAGAACATCATTGAGCTGAGGTAAACATGTCAGCATGCTTCCCTCTGCTGACAGGTTCAATGGAGACGCTGACTTTAGCTTCACTTTCAGACGGTCAAAAGCAGCTGTACTGGCTTCAGTGGGTGGGTAAAACATAAGCGCCAAAATTAAAGAAACAAAACACTGGAAACTCGTCATTCTGTCTAACGAATCCATGTAACATTTCAGTTTTCGAATTGAAGAATATTTTTAGTTTAAATTCTGTATTGAAAGGAGAAAAAAAAGCTGCCCTAATTTTAGGAGATACGCTTCTTCAATTCAACATCTCAACCTTTATCACAGTGACTAATGAACCTCGTGTGACTTTGCTGTCAGTAACTCAGCAGGTAAACGTGTTGCAATCATGACCCTAATTGAAAGAGTGAATTTTCTAAATTCAAGAAATAAAAAGCCACATTTCTCTCACAGAGAACTTCTCGGTGGAAATTATTTAAAAAACATAATACTAATGATAGTAATTGAGAACCAGGCTAAAAATACTCCGGCATCACTAATGGTTTGATTGCTTTAACTAATGACTTGAAAGCTTTTTTGTTTTGTTTTTTTCTTCTGCAGGATTTGCATTCCTTAAAAAGTTGAGGACGCATTTGTGGTGAGTAACAAACGCTTCAAAGCGGGAGACGCTTCTTGACGTGTTTCAGCAAAACCAATCTTTGAAGGACTGAGAAAGAGTCGCCGCTAAATCCCGCGATGTCACAACTGATTGCTGCTCTCTTCCTGCTGAGAAACCTCCTTGGCCCAACTTCTCAGAAAAAAAACATGACTCAAAAGCTTGTTGCAACACACCGTCTTGATTTAGACATAACAGCAAAAATAATCATAATCATCGTGGTTCTAGGACAATCGTCAAATAATAATGGATTGCAAATGTTTCATAACAAGCCCTTTATAATCTCGACAGAAACATTTCGAAAATGCCTCCTGTCTGATGCAGGAAGAAAAAGAAAGAAGAAAAAAAAAGCAGCAGAATATCTAGTGGAACAGATAATCATACCCAGAAAAGGCATTTCAAAAGTAATGTAGCGTTTAACCATTATTGATTGCATGGTTGGATGACTAAAAGCTTTTTTGGGAGTATTTTAGGAAATGAGGTGATGACACTGGATTTTTCTATGTAGTTATGTTCATCTCCATTACCACATCAAAATGGAAAAACAATATGAAAGTGCAAGACTGAATAAATGAATTTTCTGTTTGTTTTTTTTTGTTTTTAGGGTTTTTTTTGGGGGGGGTTTGGAGACAGGAAGAAGAGTTTTAATAACACTGTTTCGCCATCTATCCAGCTCCAATGACTTTTAAAGATAAACGTTCGTTCCCACCGGTTTCTGAATGACGGCTCCTCTGCTGGTTGCAGAGAAACTTCACACATTTTGGAGTCATGAGTTCTGTCTGGATATTCGACAGCTGTTCTTATCAGAAAAAAAACGAGTTCATTTAAAATGCTTGTTTTATTTGTACCGACCATTTCTCAAAATATAGTTTGGGAGCTTTCAGAAGGTTTGAGGTCAGGGTTTAATACTGTCGGTCTGATTCATTCATCGTCAAACAACGATGTGTGTTTTGGGTCGTTGTCCTGCAGAAATACCCGGTTGTAAGAATCTAGTTGAGGATTTGAGATGAAGTTGGCAAATTTTTTGAGGTGGACCAGAACCACACACAGGAGACTTTAAGCATAATGCTGCTGCCATCATGCTGGACTGCTGGTAGAGTGTCAACGTGTGTTAAAGGGGCAGTAACATGTTAAATAACCCCCTCATAAAAAAACGTGCCTGGAGTGTGTTTTTGAGTATGTTGTAGAAATCCTTTAATCACCTGTGGCAACCGAGCGCTGCCTTCGAGGACGAAGCTCCTCCCCCAAGCTGCAGTTTCCAAGCTTCCGAGTTCAGCTCCTTCAGACTAGTGGCAGCAGTAATTAACAAACACCTGGTGACACTTTGTGAATGATAAACTCTACTCATTATACAAGCTACTTTTCAGTGCAACTTTGGTAAAAACATTGTTGAAGAGTTAGTAGAGGAGGGCTGTGATGTTGCATGTTCTCCCTGTGCATGAGTGGGTTCTCTCTGGGTTCCTCCCACAGTCCAAAAACATGACTGTCAGGTTAATTGATCTTTCCAAATTCTCCCTACGTGTGAGTGTGTGTGTGCATGGTTGTTTGTCCTGTTTGTTTCTGTGTTGCCCTGCGACAGGCTGGCGACCTGTCCAGGGTGAACCCCTCCTCTCGCCCGGACCGCAGCTGGAGATAGGCACCAGTAAATCCCGACCCCACTAGGGAGAAGGTGAAAGAAAATGGATGAATGGATGGTTGTATAACAAGACATTGATCCCAAAAACACACTCAGGCAGTTTCTGGCATTTTTTTTACACTGTGCACAGTCTGGCGAAGTCCCACTGACCCTGCATGCGCTGTTACGCTATTTGTGTGTCTGTGTGCGCTTTCGGGACCTGATGGGACAACCCCCAAACTTCCTAGCTGTCCAACTGTGACATCTGCCGCTCTTTTCCTGAGCTTTGCACTAAGGGTTAAAGCTCAATCCTTCTTGAAATCATATACACTCTGCTTTGAAGCTGAGTCCATGGCAGTAAATCAACCAAATCAAATCGACTCCATCTCGCTCAACTCAATTCTTACTTCTAAATTCCAGTGAAGTTGTATTTGCACGAGTCTGTTGTCTCTCAGCCCTGTTTCGTATTCCTGTGTGCTTTTGGGCAGCCAACCAAGCAGATTCCTCTTAATCTCGATTGAATTAAAACGTCACGCAGGCCGAGACTGATTCAGAGACAATTATCCTCAGAGAATCGAGGCAGCCTGCGTTAATCTTGGACAAACAGCTTTACTTTCTGACAAAAGTCTGAGTTGAACGACAGCCCATAACTCGTGTGGTCAAAACTGTGGTGTTCTGGTTTCTGCACTGCTACAAGCACTATTTGTCTTAACATGCCAACATGATCTGTCGACCACCTCCGACATTCCTGCACTTCTACTTGGATTTGCACATTCCGTTTCCTCTCCTGTCTCCGCTTCTTGCCAGGTTTCGTTGACAGGAAATATTTTACTCTATTTGACTTTAAACTCTGGAAACAATAAATCTGCATGAACTATGACTGGTTGTTAATTTCCTTTTTCATCTTCTCAAACAGCAAGTGAGCTTGTAAGTAGGCAGAATTATAAGAAGAGAGCAGCCTAAGGGCAAGAAAGAAAAAAAACGTACAGCAATCTGCATGAACAGATAATTATCACTTTCTGCTTGACTATTTCTACATAGTACTTTAAAAAGCCTCTCGTTGATCTGGAATCTGCTTTACGAGTAGAGATATTGCGATCTAATTCCATGCAAAGAAAGCACAGAAACATCTATTCATAGCTGTCACACCCTTAGGCAAAGCACACTTGTTATTTTTAGTGAGTTTCTTTTCTTTTCTTTTTTTTTTTTTATTGAGGCAGATGTTTCTTTACCCCAGCTAAGTTTTTCAAACTGTTCGCCTGTGTGAGGGTGCGACGAATTGCAAAAAAGTTTTTAAAAAAACCACAAAAAAAAAAATGTTAAACTTGCCGTTTGTGGTTAAAAAAATGCCATTCAAGGTTTTTGGCTCGTAAAAAAATTGATGAAAAAAAAAAAATAAATACATTTTAACCCTTTTTTTTTTTTTTTTTTTTTTTTTTTTTTTACAACCAATCTGAAATGTGTGTGTTTCTGGAATTATTATATTTTTCACTATTTACCCCCAAAATAAAGTTGAATTTGATCAACTCCTTTCAGAAGTCCAGTGGAGGAGTGTAAGGGAGTCTTAGATGATCTCACAAATCACTGTACAGCCCACTGTCTGAAAGTGGAGCTTATATTGCACTGCAAACCTACCAAGACTGGCAGCACAGAAAAACAGAGCATCCATCTAAATGACTCAGGAAGTGAGCTGGAAAGTTAAATTCAGGATTTGTGTTTTATTAAGTTATACAAACCACGTAAACAAATAAAAATGCCTATTTTAGTCAATTAAATTCAGCTATTAACTCATTTCTGCTGTCGTGTTGCCCCTCAGTTTTGACCTGTAACTTTAAAAGACGTGCTAAGAGAAAATCAGAGGTGGAAATAACGATCAGCAGTCGGATATTTCAATTATTAATAAACAAACTAAAAAGAAAAAAAGCTATGTATAAGAAAAGATATATGTGTCTGGATGGTCCAGGGAAACAAAAGCAAATCTGACTTGTACAATTGAGTGGTGAGAAGGAAATCATTGCTCAAAGAATGGAATAAATGATCCTGTTTAAAGTTTGCCACAAGCCATGTAGGGGTCATAATGAAAGTGAGATGGTGCTCTGATCGGGTGAGAAAAAAATGTGGGATTCAACCAACCCTGCTCATCACCCTGATCCCACCATCCATAGAATAAAACATGGTGATAGCTGCATCATGCAGTGGGAATGATTATTTTAATCAGGGACAGGGAAACTAGTGAAGAGTGATAGGAAGACAGGTGTAATTAAAAACAGGGCAAAATTGGAAGATTGTGGTTCACGAGAATTCAGCTTCAAACAGACTTGGTTCCCACTGAGACAGAGTGCAGACCTAATCTTTTTTTTTGTTTGTTTGTTTTTTGTAACTTGCTGTTTGCAGATGCTCTCTATCCTCCCAGACTGATTAGAAGCTATTTTGCTAGTAAAAAAAATTTAAAAATGTAATTTTCTGGATGTGCAAAAATCCTACTGATCCTTGAACCGAATGTTCGCAAACGCTCTCCATCCAATATTGAACAAGCTTGAGCTGTTTTGCAAAAATAAATAAATAAATAATAATAATGATAATAATTACGCAGAAATTTTGTCATAATTCTGTCTGTTCGCCAAAACCACAAAAAAAGGATTTAACAAGCATGCCTTCCATGTCCTGGTTGTTTCATCAGAAGAACGAATGAGCGGTGAGATATGGGCAGGAGGTAAAAAGCAGGTACTAATGGGTCCTTAATGAAAACCTCCAGTCTGCTCATTAATGTAGATGCATTCACACATCAGGGACTCGGCCGCAAAAAGGAGGGCAAGACTCAACAAACATGCAAGTGTAAAAATACATTTGGAAAGGAAAACTAGATGGGCTTGTCACATTGTGTCACTTTAATGCTCCTCTTTAATCTCTGCTCTCTTCCATCACATATTAAGGCCTTTCAGTGAGATGGGAGAGAAAACAAAATAACAGCCCATCATCGTCCTCTGTGCTTCATAGATGTTGAAACAGGCTGCACAGGTACACACTTTCCTCCCATTCCCCATCCTCTCAGTAACCATGCAGGTGAATTACTCTCCGCTGGTTGTTTTCTTGACATTTTTTATGCTTTCTCTACTAGTAATTACTTCCATTAAGCCAGCCACTTCAGACGAATTCATTATGCCGATTAGAGCAACGAAGCTTGTTGGCAAAGAGTTTGAAGATCTTTCAGCGAGGTGGT
The DNA here is from genome assembly GCA_903067055.1 of Poeciliopsis paucimaculata. NCBI lineage: Eukaryota > Metazoa > Chordata > Actinopteri > Cyprinodontiformes > Poeciliidae > Poeciliopsis > Poeciliopsis paucimaculata. The sequence goes on along the minus strand of CAEGAD010018155.1, from coordinate 37,860 downwards.
CAATGAAACAAATGACCAATTTTACACATTTGTTAGCAATCGCTGTCCCTGTGGGAATTCATTTGTGGTTTGTCTAAAACTCTACCGCATGGTATGTATTAAGGGCTCCACAGAACTGCTCCAGAGTCCACTAAAACACACACACACATGCACACACACACAAAACAAGCAGCCAGAAGGCATAAATTGGGTCAACAAGGAAATGCTGTTAGTTATCTCTGCTTGTTTTAACATATTGGCTTCGGGCGAGTTTTAGATGTCCAGTGCTGATCAATTATGAGCTATATTTGAGCCAGGTCTCAGACGATTCATTACACAAGGCTGCCACAGTGCGACACTGCCATCTGGTGGACAAACGGGAAACTGAACATTTAGGTGAGCTCTTGTGCCACTGTTCCTGTAAAAACCCACTTAACACAAAAGCCTTTTCACACTTGCAAACATATTTTAATGAAGAAAATATGTACATTGTTTCAATTATGCCGTCTGATAGGTTTCTGTCAATATTTACCCCTCGAATATTTGTAAATGTTGCATCCTCCTTGTATAACTTTACGTATGTGATTGGTCGTGTATTGGAGCACCAAGCAAACTGAATTTATGCTACTTTAATTTAGAGTTAAATATGGGGATCCAAGCGAAAAAGTTTGATATTTCGCTGGGTTTTGTCACACATTTAAGGCCAATATTATTCACACCCCCGGTCGACTTTTAAGATTATTTTTATTTGAAGCCTTAAGTTGTTTTCTGACTGAAAATGACTCTCTATAGATAACAAATCAATATGCGAGGCGCATCTTTGTGATGGGGGAAACCAATAACTTAAAAAGCCAGAACTCTATCTTAGATTTTTCTTGCCTATTTCTTGCTATTTTCGCTGTGTGTTGATTGTTGTCACAAAGGACCGTCTGATGTTGTTGAGATTGGAAGCTTCTCCTTCTTTTACAGAAAATTAAGGCTACATCATTGTTGCCAAATAATAAGAGTCTGGATTAAGGATGGCCTTGGGTTTTTTAAGGTTTGTGAAGGCTGTTCGGTAACACTTATTTGAAGGGGTGTGCATGAGACTGACATAATACTGATAATAAAACATGACACAACACCTGTTATGTACATGAAGTAGTGTTTGTGAAAGGCTATGACTGTTGTCATGAAGTGTCACTTGGTAAATAATGACACTTTTAGTGCAAAGTTGACACTTTTAATACAAGTTTTTGTGCAACTTTACATCAAAAGTGTGATGATTATTTACCGAATAATGCTAAGTTAGCAATTTTAATGGACTTTTAACACAACTTTTAGAACAACTATGCATTAAATGTGTCATTATGTACCAAATGACACTTTATGACAGCAGTCAAACATTCATGAGCGCTCTTTCATGTTCATACCAGGTATTATGTGATGTTTCTGACAGTGTCATGTCAGTCTTATGAGCACCCCTTCAAATAAAGTGTTACCAGCTTTTCAGTGTATTAGAGGAGACAAAGTACCGGGTCACATTTCTTCAAACCATCTGTTTATATTTTATTCTGAATCTTGAGAAGTCCTGAGGAACGTATGTTAGTGACTGTTTGGACCCTTTATAGGAAGTCTCAATTCTGCCTTTATATTTCAGCGTCTTCTGTTTGCATTAGAGGATAATATACGGTTCATTCATGTTAGACGTCAGTGGTGTGTTTAAAAGCAGTACATCATATGTTTAGGTTTTGCTGATCTTGGCACCACGAACAATAATTTCTGCATTAGTTTTGATATCTCTGACTTATTGCAATAACAATTTTACTGTTGACTTTGCATTTGAAGTACCAAATGTAAACACCACATCTTTCCAATTTTCCCCTTGAAAAACTGATTCTCAAGGAAAAATCCAAGGACATAAGTTAAAATGTAGCAAACTGGAAAGAAGTTTAATTAAAATAACCTTTTTAGCAATCTGCTGTTTAAAAAAACAAACCATGCCACAGACTGTTTTGTATTATTGTCACATGAGCAATTCAACCTCGGCTCTGCTTCTTTTCTTTCCTATTTCTGCTTCCTGTAAGTAATGCAGAAGCATGACAATGAATGCAGCAAAACAATCAAACCCACAGTAGAGGTTCTCAAACTGATCTGAAATAAAGTGAAAGCACGCATGCAAGCACGGCCACTGAGTGAAACACTGCAAGCATGCGGCATCAGGCGAGTCAGGTGTGCTTAGAAAACACACACTACATATTGATTTATTTTTAAAGACTTCTAACAAGAGTGCCTTAGAAAAGTGTTGTTCCTCTAAAACGCAGACCAATTTCATTAAATTCAGTTCAATTTCCTTTTATTGCTCCAATTTCAATTGTAATTTCCAAATGTAATTTCAAGGCAATTCCCAAGAAATACAGGTCCTATTTATCTCCAATTACAGTTGTCCTCTGTCCGTTCGCAGTTCGGTACTCACAGGTTCATCTATTTGTGGATTTGTCTGTGGAACGTTGCTGCTGATTATTTGTTCTGTTTGTAGGAGGAGTGTGGTTTTGGCGAGTTCAAATTTAGTAAGTCGGGGTACTACTTTATCGTCAAGAAAATAACCAAACAGTTCAGTGCCAGATATTGTTTTAAATATGTGTCTGATGAGGTTCGGGTTTTAAAATAACAGATGAGAACATGAGTCCAACACTGGTTCTACTTGAACATCAAGATACTACACAACACATGCACATGGAATAAGTGCAGACACTGTTAGCAAAAGGAGTTCAGCTTCACAGTTAAATAGTTTATTCAACAAACTTGCGAACCTAGAGAGAAGAAGATAAAAGAATGATGAAACTAAAACTACTGAAGGAAAAACAGTAAAACGCAATCAGCCTCAACTTGTCGACAGCAATCTTTGAGAACCTGTGAGTATGAGGTTCCGTCTGCAGAATTCTGAATAACGTCAAGAACAAGGTTTAGTCTTTCAGCAGTTCAATGCAATACAGTCACTTGTATTTTGGGTCCAAAACTCCTGGATAAGGAGCATGTCTCCTCTACAATGTTTCCCGCCTCCTTCCAATATGCAGTCTTTTTCCTAGTTATAGGATGTTAAGGGCCCCCGTGACAGTAAAACTCCTCCTGTCCCTGCCCCTTGAATTTCCTGATGAATACATATTCATCAGGAAACTGAAATACCTAGATGGGATGGTACTTAACATACTATTGACTTTTGTTTGCCAAAGCCAATCCAGTGGTGCCATTAATTTTCAGTGGTGCTGATTGGCTGTACCCGTAAGAAGACTGCAGTAATCCTAGGATGGTTTTCACTGTGCATATTAAGGTATATTTGGTACCTGATCTATTAAAATTTTGCAGTAAGAAGCGATTTTAGAGAAGGTACCATGTTTTTTCCAGATTTCAGATATTCATGGGCAATTGTGGGATAATGCAAATACTGGGGGTCCTTTACATAAAAGAAAATCAGACCAGCATAGTGTGAACACGGCATTCATAAATCTAGGAAATAAGATTATTCTGTCCTCCAACTACCCCCAACTCTGACCCATAATACTAAAAAAAAAAAGCATGTCTTATGGACCCATTTGGAGCAGTCACTCATCAAAACATAGTATTTGTTGGAAAAAGGTCTTTACAGTGTATCAGATATAAGCCCACACACACCCACATTCGGGAGATGTTAAGAGAGCAAATGGCACATTTTCTACTCATGTAACCTGTCTAAATGTGGTTAGACGGCTGTATATAGCTTGCAAATCACATGCTGTCCACTTGCTTGTTCTCAGATTCATTTCCACCAGGTGCTTTAAATTTGTTCCAGTCAAAGAAAAGGCCTATAGCATTTCTTTTTTTTTTTTTTTTCTGTTCTTTTTTTGAAAACTGTCACCACTAGAGAAACACCAATACTAAAACTAATTATCTGGATAACTTGAGATGATAATCCATTATATTTAGAATGTTTTAAGTGAACTGTTATGAATGAGAAGTGTCTAATTCGTAAAGATATTCTATTTATAAGAAGACAGAGGAATTAATCAGTTTGGTTTAGTGGCTGAAAAAACCCAGTTGCTCTTGATATAAAACTGCACAGCACTGTGTTTGTATTTATCTGAAGGAACAAGAACAGGACAAGAGAAAGACCCGTGAGCAAAAGGTGTTTGTCTTAGACCATAAACTCCAACATTGTTTCCTTGGAAACAGGTGCTGTGAATTCAGTGCAGCCTGACAAGAGTTTCTGAAAAAAGCTGTTTTTGACTTTAAATCAATACATTTCTTCACCTGGATAACTATGTATATATTACAATCCCTCATACACACTTCCTCCTTTAGGATGACTAGAAAAAATTTTTGTGACATGGTGCAAAAACATTTCCACATATCTATCGTTCAATCAATCATTTTAGATTCCCTGATATTCCAACTGCTGGAGGATCCTATCAAAGCTTGTTTACGCGCGATAAAATTAGATAAAACTCGTCTTCATTTAACTTAACACCAAGTCTTTGAATAATTCTACATTTCCTACCCAGTTCACATCCGTGCCACTTTCCATTTCTCCACAGAAGTGGTGTCTTTAAGGTCATCTGTTAAAAGCATAAAAACATACACAATTATATATTTACAATCCTGTCTACATATATAGCTGTTTATGAAACTGTTACACAGGATGTACTAAGCACAAACAGTCATTTGTGGGGGGGAAAAAAAAGAAGAAAAAAACAGCAGCACTCAACTATAGAAAATGAAATTGTTTTATAGAACTGGACTGAAAGTGCCTTCAGCTGTGCCATTTTAGATAGCAATAGTTCTGCTTTGGAACTCCATCATTACAGCCATTCTTTGTTTTGGGCCTTGCTTATTGTTGAACACTTACCGTAGGACGTGCTCATCCCACTCCTGGAGCTCCAAATCCAGGCAAGACATTAGTGGTGGGCTTGGATTGGTAGCCCGCAAAGCTCTAAGGCTATTTATGCATACCTTCAACTTCAGACCCTCTGATTTTTTTCACATTCTGAGGAGCCAATTCGGGATGGCCAGATTCCAAGTGTCTGTCCTGCTGGGACTGTGCATTATGGCATGGCTCAACTGGACATGGCATCTTCTTTATATTTGTGTGCCCACTTGCTAAACTGATAAGGAGTTTTGCCATTAGGATTTTCTATGCCATGTTGGTTAATGATGTGCTTGTGTGGCAACACTAGGGTATACACCTACTACTCCGCCCTTCAAATCAGGGTAACCAGCATGTGTCAACAACACCACCTGGGGACTTGCACCCAAGGAAATAGATGGTCAGTAAGGCACTAGGTTCATGACCAATGAGAACAAAACTTTATTCCATAAAAAAAAAAATTACATTATTCCAAAATCAAAGCGAAAACCAAGTGGCAGGTTCTCCATCAAGCTGCAACAGCCATGTCTGAAAGGAAGTTATAGATTAATAGATATTTTGGCAAATGGCAGAAGGTAGAGGAAGCCATTGTCACCTACCAGAGCTGGATGACTCCACCCTCACCAGCGAGCCCCTTCTGGCCCAACAGGAGAATCCACTTGCCGATGCTTTCTATATACAAATGGTTGTCATTTTGTGCTATTGAACTGTATGGGTGCAAAAAAAAAAAAAAAATACATCCCCATTTTATGTTGCCAAGCTGAACTGGGGAGGGTAAATTACAGCCACACCCCAGTACCAAGCAGGATACTTCAGGCGGTTTCTAAATTTAAACAATTTGAATTAACCAAATAAAATTGCAGGTCTTATACAGAAGGAGAAACATTACTTTCTGATGTTTAAGGTTTTGACCACTGCAAGTTAACCAAGCAACCTTCCCACTGAAGTGCGACCAAATGCAGGCATAGAGAAAGCAGGCGAGAGTCTCCCTTTATGCTCACACCCATTGAGCCAGTGGGTGTGACCAAGCCTGCCCCAGGTGTCCTCAAACCTGGGACAGGCTTCATCCTGCTGCACTTGCCAAGATGTGAAAACTTGGAGCAACAACGAGGGCAAGACTCTGCCTTAACAGGTGGTGTCGTTTTCTCTGAAATTAGAAAAAACACAAAGTTACATCAAGCCTTAATGCAGGTTTAAAGCCTACATTAAGCTTATAGCTTAATACAGGCTTAAAGCTTTAAGCTGCAGCTTAAAACTTTAATGGCCATTCTTTGTTTTGGTCCTTCTTGTTGAATTAGGAACACTTACCATAAGACGTTCTCAGTAAACTCCTGCAGCTCCAAATCCTGGCTTGACCTTATGGGTGGGACGGGACTGCTACCCCGCTTTGCAAAGGACTTTGCAAAGCGGGGTAGCAGTCCTTTGCAGTCAGGATTTCATAAAAAAATCTTTAATTTAAGATTTTTTTTTAAAAAATGTATACGTCGACGAGACAATTCAGGAGGTCCTGATAGCAAGTGTTGGTCCAGCCGGGACAGTGCATAATGGTACGCCTCGGACTGCACATGGCGTATTCCTAATATTTGTGCACCAACTTGCAAAATTTATCAGGAGTTTCCGTTCTTTAGGATTCTCTATGCCATGTTTGTTAATGATGTGCTGATCAAGATATAAAGCCTTGGTGGAACAAATAGGGCAAGAATGAGCCTTTTGCGATGGAGTCATGTCTGAAATTAGAAAAAACAAAACAGTTACATTAAGCTTAATGCTTAATACAGGCATAATTTAAGCTTAAAGCTGCAGGTTAAGGATGAACGTACAGTGTATTAGCATGTTAGCTTAAGCACGGTTAGCTTCAAAACAGGTCGAAAACACGTGCTTCAGAATGGTTATTTTCAGAACAGGTAAGTAAAACTTATTCATAATACAATTCATTTTCTTAAATATCCATACCTCAGATAACTTGGTTTCTCTTCCAATAGAATTACAATACTGCCTCCACAATGCCTTCTTAGCTGCTCCAATAGTCTTCCTAACTATAGCTTGTGCTTTCTCATATTGAATTATTGCCTTAAAAATATGCCATCTCCTTACCAATTTAAAAGCTTTATTTCTTCCCCATATAGCATTACTAAATTGCTCATTCCACCATGGAATATATTTTTTTTATTTCCTCTTCCCTGTTTTAGAAATTGCAGTTTCAGTTGCATTCATACAATCTTTGAGTTGCATAACTCCACATCAGAAAACAAGTTTTCATCTACTGGTAGTTTATCACACTGGTTTTTAACTAAATATTGAAAATAAGTCGTTTTTAAGCTGTTGATCCATTTTAAGCTTACTGTTCACAGCTCCTCTCTCCTTCATCTCCACCTGCGACTAATCAGTAATTAGCACGAAGCACGCGTTAGTATGGCAAGCCGTTTAAACATAAATTCTGTTTCCTCTGACTATCCGTAATTGCATTCCAGATATCTAAAAATGCATTTTGACTATCTGGAATACTAACTTAAGATATCTTTACTTACATTTTGACTAGTACGAATAATAATTCAAGATATCTTCAATTACATTTTGACGAGTCAAAATTCCTTTCAAGATATCTCAAATGACGTCACGGGATGCGTCACTGGTAGGGTGACACATCCGTAATTATAACTTAAGTCATCTCGAACGTAATTATGACGAGTCAGAATTACAATTTTAGATATCTGAAGTAAGAGATTGCGTGTAAGCCCCTCTTTGGCTGGATTGAGCTGTCCAAACAATTGCCTGAACATTCAATGGCGCTGGCAGTTTTGGACCAAATTGTGAGAAAATGCCACAAAATAGAAAGAGCTCTTCAGTATGGGATATGCGGAGAGCGCAAAAATTGTATACTTGAAGAATGCTTAAGGAATTTGCAAAGAATTTCTTATTTACTTTCTGCCGAGACACACAATGGCCTGAAAAACAGCTCAGTGGAGATGAAAGTGCTGCTATCGACCCATGTCCAAACTGGAAATGGGAAATATTCCGCAGCTCGGGCCAGTTCAGGTAATAACCAGATGTAGTTTTTATACTGTGGTAAATCTATCTGCCTCTTTGGAAATTATAATAAAGCCAGCCAGCTCTTGATTTTGACATGCTAGACGGCACAAGGCTTTACAGCACCCTCCTGTCGAGACACTGCACTGCTCCACCTCCTTGCAGTTGCCATTGGGTTGATTCGAGCCATCATCTCACAGACCTTACGCCGTGGAACCACTAGTCCTCGTGCACGCAACAAGCCTCACATCATCTGGTTCAATGAAGGACATGTGGACTTACCATTTCAAAGCAACACACAATTTTACATTTTCAAAGTCATCTTTTACAAAATATAGGTTTCAGATTTCACATGTGGTCATAAAATGTATATATAATTAGTATTCTGCACCACCGTAAGGTCTGTGAGATGATGGCTTGAATCAACCCAATGGCAACTGCAAGGGGGTGGAGCAGTGCAGTGTCTCGACGTGTCTATTATGTGCCGTATCCCAACAGTTTATGGCATATTGATGGCAACATCTTGACTCAACGGATGTTGGCAAACATGGGTGCCAACAGCACAGAAACTATCATCTTTGGTGAAAATTCCAGCGCACCAGAGACTCTTTAAGAACTTCTGCAACAGCATGACCTTTGGCCACTTCCAACCACTGATTCTGAGCAGGTCCCTAATGGAGTTGTAGAACCACCCCAAACCAGGCTCAGTCAGCAGCAACTTCAAGCAGTTAATCATATTTCAGATCTGAAGGAGAAATACCAGGACTGTTGTGCAGAAATTGCAAATGCTTTATTGATTTAACTACATGTCACTATGTTTGAGGAGTGACAAACATCAAGAACATTTGATCAAATGCATTGTTCTAAAGATACAATTACTACAAATGAAACTCTGAATTGACATGAGTAGGTTACCTTGCAGATTCAATTATAAAATGTCAAGGTGTTTAAAGACATGACTAATTAAATACACATTCTGGAGGTAAAGAATAAAAATTCTACTTTTGAAAATGTTAATGTAGAAAGGACATTTCCCAACCCCCTTTTCAAATGCATCTTTTGGACCCTCTGAGCTTCTGTAAAATTTGATTTTGTTTTTAATCCAAATGAGCAGTATTCAGTACATGAACTAAATCAATCATTACAAAAGATTAAACTACAACACCCATTTACACAGCAAAACCAACAAAATATATATATATATATTACCAAAGATTTTCCAGTGCAAAAATCTTACACTTCAAATAAGACACAAGTAAGATAAGTAACTTCTCATCAAGATATGAGCTTGTTTTAAGTCATTTTTTCCTCAACATTGATGAAAAAGGACTCATTACATTGGCAGATTTCACTTATAGCAAGGAAAAGATGTCCAGTTCTAAGCGAAATATGCCAATGGTAACTACTACTTTTTCAAAAATACTAAAGAATTGACTTAATACAAGCTCATATCTTGACGAAAAGTTACTTTAATCTTTAATGTACTCAGATATCTGCACTAGAAAGTATTCCAAAAATAATTGATAAGACCTTTTGTTTTTGCAGTGTGGTTCAAACATACACCTTTAAATTGTGAAACCAAAAAGTGGTTAAAAAGACATCCATTCTTTGCAACAAAAAACAAAGAAAAAAGCATATATGGCATTACATTTCAATATTTTCCAAGTTTGGCCATTACATTACCTTTACTGTAACTTGCTTTAAAACACTAAACTTTTCAAAACATTCCAACTTTTTTTTTAAAAGAACTGCTTATTACACTTAGCTAATTATGCAACACCAAAGGTAGGTGCCTGCAGCAACCCATCTGTCATTTACTTTGTGAAAGACTCAGTCTGGGTGTACAGGAAGGTGGAGTACAATAAGTATTTTCTTCTGGGAAGACTTTGTTAGCCTCATGGAGGAATTCAATTTGTGGATGATATGAGCTCAGTGGAGGTACAGTGGATGCTCCAAAAGCAGACTCTAGTATCATTTCAAGGGTAATGGGACTGCTATTCTCCTTCTGAAAGACAAAATGTGGAAATTATGATCTTTGTTATAAGGTATTCAGTGTGTGCTCTTAAAGGCATGGAAGAAAATGTGTTAAATGTCTGTCCTTGTTCCTCCTCAATCTTGTTATATTGGTGATGACAATGCATTTCTTGTTGGTAAATATAAATCAAAACATTTTGAAGATGAACCATGACTAAGCCACTTAGAAAGTCTCTCTATACTCAAATTATGATTACGTCTTTACCGGTTGTGCTTACAATATGACAATTGTACCTTCAATATCCACCAACCAGTCTCTCCAGTAGCATATGGTTTGATTTTCTATCCTCCTTTTATTTCTACCTTGCACAGAAAAACACACTTGGAAAAGTGTGTACAGGTCCTGTGCTTAGAGTGGCTTCTCCTCAGACAAACAATTCATGAAAGACTGCAGAGTTTTTCTGGATCTTGTCTAGTACATTAAGAGTCTTCAAACCTTTGGGAATATGGTCTTACTTTTAGAAAACAAGATTTCTAATAGAAAAAAATGAGGATCTTGCTTACTGTAGCAATGCAGTGCACACTCAGCCATTTACAAAGAAATCTGCAGCAGATTGCACAAGAGAGTCCCTCTCTTCCAGAGTAATTACACGCCTTAATGCTCCAACAATGCTCAGGGTATCTGCTGCCTGCATAATGGCTTTGTTTGCCTCCACAATTGTGTTTGTATCCTGAATCTAAAAAGAAATAAAAAAAGATGTGAAACTGAATGTAAGCTTGTGATCAGTAGCTAAAATGCTTAAAATTGCTATTAACTTTGATCAACTGCTGTCTGAATGAAGGGTAGGTTGAGACAATGTGGTCATACAGCCTTTGAGAGAAGAAATGTGGTCCAATGCCTCCATGCACCAAACAGACTGATGTCATTTTTCCAATACAGTTGTGCTTTTGACTCCAGCGCTAAAGAAAAAAAAAAGATGTTACTTGACAATTATCCATCCTTAAGAATTGGGGAGAAAAAAAGAAAAAAAAAAAAAGAAAAAGAAAGTACTGACCACAAGTGTCCAAAGCTAGGTGGCGGTCATTCTCATGCCCCTCAAAGACAATATATTAATGAATGGCCCTCATTAACGGTCTTACTCTCGTTTGGGACCACCATCAACTGCCCCTTCAGCGTTGTCCTCTTCATCCACAAAAATAACATCCAGTTTTGCTGCTGGATCAAAACGGTGTCTTCTGAAGGCATGCAGGCTACATTCTAAAGTCCTGTCCCTGCACACATTTATTTGGTTGCTTGTAGGACAGTCATTTCCACCTTGCTAAGTTTTGCTAATATAGTCTGAAGATCTATTCTGTAAAAGAAAATCTATTTTATTGTGCATTGTTGGAGTAAACAATGGTTTTCAACTGTCAAAACTAATTACATAAGACACTGCCAGAATATGTTCTGGCAGTGTTCCAGACTATGGGCAGATCTAATGTTAAAAGGTGGGTTGTTCCAAAGATTAGGAGCAGTGATGGCAAATGCTGCTCCTATTCGCTGTGGCTCAATCTGGTCCAAGGAATATCTAAGAGCAATTTATTATTTGACCGAAGTGTTCTAGAACTGGAATGGTCATGAAGATAAGCTGGAGCTAGGCCATGTGAAGTTTTAAAAACAAATGAAAGACTTGAAATCAAGCTGATAAACTAGTAGCCAATGCAGAGAAGCCGATATTGGTGGGGTGTGTGTGTGTATATGTATACACACACACACACGCACACACACAGTTATATGCTCTCGTTTCTGGGATCCATTCAAAAGCCTAGTTTTGCAACATTTTGGGATAAAAAAAAAAAAAAAGTACTTAGATGACATTATATGGGATTTGGACTTAATTACTTTACCTGAACTTCTAGAGTTGAAATCCAAAACAAAGGTACTTTTTAAAAGCCCATCTAGGGACAAGTGCTGCGAATTAGCTGTTGCTATTGCACTATGATGCAAACATGAAGCTACTGTTTTGTGCAGTTTGTCTATGTCAGTGCGTCTGTCCCTATCAAATCAACTTAAACAAATAAATAGTAGGCCATCCCAAATTGTCAAATGTGACAAAAAAAACAACAAAAAAAAACATTTTGTTTTTAATAACAAAATTAAAACTTTGCAGGCTAGCTAAATATCTTAAGTTACTATTCCAGATAGTCAAAATGCATTTTTAGATATCTGGAATGTAATTGGGGATAGTCAGACGAAACAGAATTTATGTTAAAAGGGCTTGCCATACTAAGGCGTGCTTCGTGCCAATTACTGACTAGTGGCAGGTGGAGTTGGAGAGAGGAGCTGTGAACAGTAAGCTTTTTAAAATGGATAAACAGCTTTAAAATGACAATTTTCAATATTTAGTTAAAAAGCAGTGTGATAAACTTGATTACTTGTTTTCTGATGTGGAGTTATGCAACTCAAAGATTGTATGAATGCAGCTGAAACTGCAATGTCTAAAACAGATTAGGGCCACCCATAGCTGGAAGAAACAATACAGAGCATTGTAAAAGACCTTTAAAATAAAAAAAAAAAAAAGGTTCCTATTGACGGTTTGAAGGCCTTCAGGGCGTCAAATCCCAGCCCTCCAATTATTTCCAGCATTGACCTTGGTGAAGATGAGGATGAGTTAATCCATGATACAGCTGCTTCTGATGCTGCCTCCACCTCCTGCTCTTCCAGCAAGAAAAAGGAGGAAGATATTAAGGAGCTCTGGAGGCAGCTATGCAACAAGGAGTGTTGGATAAAGCGGTCAAAGTCCAAGATAAGGTCTTTAGAAGAGGTATGTGAAATTCTTTAATATATCCAATTACTTACCTGAGTAATAGAGACATCTAGGCTCATTCACATATGAGCCTAGGTGGCAAGCACGTGCTTTCCAGTTGCTAAACCTCTGAATGCTTCAGGGATGAATTCATACGCCTTCAGTATTGCAGCTTTAAGCTTGGCATAATCCTGGTCATCATTTAAGCTCAGAGAAAACTTCTTGAGCACGACCAATCTAAACACACTGAAGCAAAACTATGCGGTCTGACTCGGACCAGCCTCTTGTTCCTGCAACCCTTTCAAACAAAGTGAAAAAAGTCTTGACATCCTTTTCACTAAACGTAGGCACCAAAAGCAAGTCACTTAAAATTTCAGAGGCTTTACATTTGGAGTCCATAACAAGATTCCACATGCAATTTGCCTTCTTTCATCAGATTTAATTTCTCACTTTCTAAATTAATTCTTGCTAATTCAGCTTCCCGTCTTATCTTTTCCAAAGCAAGAACCTTATCCAAATCTACTTGCTGTTGTAAATTCTCCAAAGCAAACTCCTTCTCCAGTTGCATTCTTTATCTTAACATCTCTTTGTTCAAAATCCAAAAGTTCAGGCTTTACAACCCAAGAACCCAAATCTTCAGGTCTTGAAGGCAAAGACAAAACACCCATTTCAATTAAGGTGTCCCTTAAAATTGCATTCACATTTTCTTTCAACCGTTTGTCATCAACACTTATTTTATAGTGCTCAGCAAGTTTTACTAATTGTTCTCTAGAACACAGATCCAGAAATTCTGCTGATTGAGATTTATTAAAGTCTTCAACAGACATGACTAAATTCTTAATCACAAAACAAGGTTTCAAAATTTAAAGGAAATTGCTGACAATCTGTGCAACACAAAACAACCAACCTGAACCTCCCCTCTAACTGCCTACTAGAAACCAACTAGCTCAACCCTAGTCTTCAGAGATCAGGGATGGTGGGTAGTTATGCACTAAATACCAGTAGAGTGAAAAGGGCATCCAGAAAACTGGCAACCCTCTCAACACTAAGGCTGTGCCCCCGAGACAACTGCTCTAACCATATGATCTCACACAATACAGTTTTTGAGCACATGACTCCCAAAGGGGAGACACGCTGAGGCCTAAAGAGGAACCAGTTCAGATCAGCCATACTTAATTGCACAAACCAGTCAACAAGCAACACTTGCCACTGGACTCATCAGATGAAATGAAAGCGAACAACTTACCCCAAACCAGAGAAAAAAAAAATTAAAAATTCTCCAAACTCAACTGAAGATTCCCACACTAGCTTCCCTATTACATTAACCAACCAAAAAAATCCTGTCACACAAAACTATAAAATAAATTTGAACAAGCGCCCAGTTTGTTATGGTCTCGCTCTCGAACCATAACAAATTAAAGGGAAGCAACGCATGGAATAACTTAAAATGGGATTTATTTAACAAAAATCATAACTGCTTGGAGAGGAGAGGGAGAAAGGGGAGAGAGCAGGGAAGAGACAAAGAACTGGGCTTACTTAGTCAGAAGGAATGGTTAAACCTGCATTAAGGCTTAATGTAACTTTTTATTGTCTAATTTGAGTCAAGATGACGCCACCGCAAAAGGCACATTCCATTTGTTACACCAAGGTTTTGTATCTTGGCAGGCACATGATCAATCAACATGGCATAGAGAATCCTAACAAGCGTAAACTCCTATTAAATTTAGCAAATGGGTGTACAAATATAAGGAAGATCCCATGTCCAGTCGAGGCGTGCCATTATGCACAGTGCCAGCTGGACCAACACTTACTATTAGGACATTCTGAATTGTCAAAACCGGCAAAAAACTAATTTAGAAAAATTAAAGTTACATTTTTTTTCTAATAAAATTAAGACATTGAGAAATTGCAGCCCGAACCCACCGGTTAAGGTCGAGCATGGATTTGGAGCCTCAGGAGTTGAGCACGTCTTATGGCAAGTGTTCCCAATTCAACAATAAGAAAGGACCAAAACAAAGAATGGCCATAATGACAGAGTTCCAAGGCAAAACAAAGATACTAATTTTTCCAACATGCAGCTTAAAGCTTAAATTAAACCTGCATTAAGGCTAAATGTAACTTTTTTCTAACTTCAGACAAGATGACGCCACTGCTAAAGGCTCATTCTTGCCCCATTTGTTGCACCAAGGTTTCGTATCTTGGCAGGCACATCATTAACCAACATGGCATAGAGAATCCTATGGAGCGTAAACGCCTGATAAATTTAGCAAGTGGGTGTACAAATATAAGGAAGATGCCATGTCCAGTCAAGGCGTGCCATTATGAACAGTCCCAGCTGGACCAACACTTGCTTTCAGGGCATCCTGAACTTTCTCTTCAACATATAAAAAATGTTTTAAAAGATCTTAAATTCAAGGTTTGCATTAGTAACCTTAAAGCTTTGCAGGCTGGCAGTCCCATTCCGCCACTATAGTCAAGCATGGCTTTGGAGCCTCAGGAGTGGTTCGAGCACGTCCTCCAGCTGGATCCTTGAGCAGAAAGAGCCCTCATGCCAGTCCTGCCGGCAGCTCCACATGAAGGTCAGAGACCTTAAAAAGGAATTGGGATCACTGAGGAAAGCACCAGAACAAGATTGCAAACCTCAAAATCATAAGAGTGCGAGAGGTACATGAACTTATTTTCTATATTCAGTTACACTGAACAAAGGCAGTTATCCTGTTTATTACTTTTAACCCCTAAACAGGTGCTCTAACAGGCTTCTACTGGAAAGAGGGCTGCTGAGGAGCTGGAGGCGGAAGACCCAGAGGCTGCAGAACCAGAGGACCCAGACCCACAGGTTGGGTCTGACCGGGAGGAAGACGGGGACAGCGATTTTACTGAGGGGCAGGCCATTTCCTCCAGGAAAAAAGTGAACAGTGTTAGTCCTGGAGTCCTTCAGAGTTCCCACCCACGATCTTCATGTAGTAATAATAATAATAGTGTAGTAATCTGCTATATTTTTTTATACATTATATGTACTTTTTTAATTCTGTGGACTACATGGAGTATTGGGTTCACCTCAAGGGCTCCAGTGGCAGTAAGAAGCATGAGGAAAATCAGAAATCTAAATTGAAACGGATTTTGTTATTTCTGACAAGGACATGCGCTCCAACTGGAGATTTTTGAACAATGTCGCCAAAGTGCACCAGTAAGTGTCTCTCTAATGCATGCTGGCCAGTGTATGAGTTTTTAACGGAAGTTATCGTCAAGTTTTGTTAGGTTTGATTTACTGTGCGATCCCCACTTGAAAAAGGACAGTGACCATGATTTATATGATAATCATAAATTTTAGCCTTCCAACCACATAGGTGAAAAAGCTAAAAAGAAACAGAAACACATCTAATTACATTCTGAAATTAAGATAAATACATTGGGAAAATAAGATACATTTCCAACCCTTTAAACCAGTAAACACCAAGTATATATATATTTTTTTTCATAATATTAAAACTGTCAGACAATCAGACTCCTGCAACAACTTCTTCAGATTTTAAGGCAACTTGCATCCATTATTGTTGCATTACTACTATCTATTGGATTCTAATATATACATCTCAACTTCTCATAATGATCCCAGTATTTTAAAAAATAAATAAATTTAAAAAATATCTTTTTTCCCCTCAATACTATTCAACTGATCAACCACGTTCTCAAATTTCAATTCCCTATTAAAACCTAATTCCATTTTTAATAATCTTTGATTTACGTATTTTCTACAAATAATAAAACATGTTCCATTGTTTCTACAGAATCACACCAACTACATAAACCAGTGAGATGCTTCCCCATCTTACAAATGGTTCCATTTAAAAAACTGTGACCGGTTCTTATTCTATTTATAATTATCTCCTCCCTCCTGCTTATTCCTCTAACCCTTATTGTATTTTGAATCCTATATAAATGCCTTCCATTTATTTCATTATCCCACATCTTCTTGCCTTCTCTCCAAACTATACTTTTGCCTTCAGATTAACTTTACTGGCATATCAATTTCTTCTTTTTTAATAGCCTCCTTAGCCAACCAGTCTGCTCTTTCGTTACCCTGCATGAGCAGGAGTCCAAAATATTGCATTTTTATTTTGTTCACATATTCTGTGATGAACAGCTTATAATATCATAATATATTTTGATTATTTGTACTTCCCTTTTCAATACTCAACAATGCAGATAGTGAATCACTACAAACTATTATTTTAATTATATTAGTATCCTCCACCCATTCTAAAGCCAATAATATAGCGCATAATTATACTGCATATATACTCAGATAATTCGATGTTCTTTTTGAAATATTAATCTTTAATTCAGGAATCACTGCTGCTATACTAGTTGCTTCGTTTTTTGGGTCTTTTGGACCAACAGTCTAAATTTGCCAATAATAAATATATTTATTTTGCATTTGATTATAAAATTCTTGGCAAATATCTGTAATATTTATTTTCTTAATATTTGATGGTAATCTGTCTATATTAATATATTTCCATGTAGGTCTCAAAGGCCACAATACTGTTGGACAAAATTCTTTGTCATATACATTAATTGTTTTTACACCATCATCCCCAACCCACCCAAAACTATTAACTTTTACTTTTCCCCTCTTCCAACAGTTTTCTAATACTTCCTTAACTGGATGATCTTCATTATGTCCTTTTAAATGTATCCAATAATTAACCATGATCTGTTGCCTTCTAATGCATAATGGCATTTCTCCCGATTCTTCTTGTAAATCACATACTGGAGTTGATTTAACTGCCCCTAAACAAATTCTCAATGCTCCAACTTGCAGAACATCTAATTTTTTTAACCTCGTTTTAGCCACTGAACCAGACACCAGACTCCCATAATCTATTCTGGACTAAATTAGTGACATGTAAACATTTTTAAGTGATTCAAAACTTGCACTTGCTAAACACCTCATAATGTTAAGAACCGTTTTGCTTTTCTCCATAGTATGTTCTTTGTGATTTTCCCAAGTTAGTTTCTTATCAAAAACGACTCCCAAAAAATGAAAACAGTCAACCTTTTCTAACCCGTTCCCATATAAATACAACTTTTTATGAACGCCAACATTTGTTTGTTTAAAAAAAAATAATAAAAAAAAAAAAAACGCATTACAATTGAAAATTTAAAACCCCACTCCATCCCCCACTTACCCACTTTATCTATGCCTTCCTGAAGTTTTAAAATAAGATGTTCTACATTTCTTCCCCTTTTCCATAATGCTCCATCATCAGCAAAAAGTGACTTGTCAAAGCTAATTGATAATTCTTTAAAAATATCATTAATCATAACTGAGAATAATGTTGAATTTACCACACTTCCTTGAGGAGTTCCATTTTCTGTTTTTACATGATTGTGAAACATGAGATCCTATTTTGACTTGAATATTTCTAGCACATAAAAAATGTCTCCTGCAACTTTTAGATGTGTTCCTACTTCAACACACCTGAGTCAAATAATGAGGTCATTAGCAGGACTCTGGAGAGCTTGACTGCACTTAGGAGGTGATTCAGCTGTGGGTTTTTTTGTTGTTTTTTTTCCCCTTCTTCTTCTTCTTCTTTAGTGGTGGTTGGCAAGCAACTTACTGATGTGCATTACCGCCAACTTCTGGAATGGAGTGTGGATGATTCAGCTGTGTTGAATTTCTTAGATTTACACATCTAAGATTTGCAAAAACTCTTGGTGCAAAAACATTTCCACATATTTATCTCCTTGATTTTAAGGCACACTCACCCACTGAAATTACACATAATCGCTACAATATTCTGAGCCAGAACTAATTATATATAAATAAAAGAAAGTAATTTCTTCTTTTGAATGGAATTTTAGATTAATTTGTGCAGACTGAAATTGTCAGGGTCTAACAGGTTTTCTTTCAGAGTTTCTTCTCCAGTTATCTTCCCATCAGTTCTGATCATCTTCCCGGTCCCTACTGAATAAAAGCATCCCCATAACATAACATTTCCACCATATTTTACTGTGGCGATTGTATTACGTTATGGTATTGTGTTCCACTTTACTTTGGTTCATCGTGGACTCTCAGTGAAAGACATTGTGGTTGTACTTGAAAAAGATGTGAAATTTATAAACAGTCGACACTAGAAGGTGATGTCTGTTGTTGGTGGAAGTGTTCATCTAATATTTAATCGGTAAGACTGTGGGTTCAATGTTTTGTTTTGTATTTTCTTTTTCATTGGAGTGCTGGATTGCAGACACACTTCATATTTTTGCACTGATTACATATTTATATTACATATTTTATATATGCTTGAAAACTTGGGCATACTCGGATTTCCAAACTTTAAACACTGTTTTTTTCCTTCTTTTTACTAAAATCAAAGTCAAATAGTACAAGTACATAAAAATATAAAAATGAGCCTTGACAAATGGGATTTGTCATCTTGCTCCACATGCCTGCTAATATATAAATCACGTCTATCTTCTTTTTTCTGCTTTTTATGTAAAGAAAAAAATAGTCTAACTCAGCTTAAACAAATACAGATGAAAACTGTTTTGGAGGCCTGTTCGCTTCCCTGGGAGCCACGTTAGGGTATGACATAATGAAATAGCAGGACGTAATAAATATTGTGAACTCTTCTATTAAGCTGAAAATTAGTTCACATCCAGTCACGATCCAAAGCTTGAAAAACAACGGCAAAACAACTTTACAGAGTGGGAGATATTTTGTCAGAATTTAGATTCGACTTTTATTGACAAGTTCCCTTCTTTCCCCTTTATTCTTTACTCATTCATTTTGCAGATGTTAATGTGTTGCTTTTTTAAACTCATCAGTGCTTGAAATCACCTTTTTATCAATGTTAACATACATGTAAAGGTTACAAGACGCTTTGCAGGTACTAATACGTTATGTGCCGCCCCCCCTAAATATCACCTCAGCAAGGAATTAAAGAGATAGTCGTTAAAAATGCATGACACTAACTATTCATTTTCCTTTCCTCATTCACTTTCAATTCAATCTTTTATGCAAATACAATCTTTTATGCAAATATAATCTTTCATCCTACCGCTGTTTCTGGGGCTTTCTGTCAAGTGATGCTTCATTAATAGTTGATGTAACTTGGGATAATGATGCACAGTGAGACACCAATCATCCTGTTTTTTATTTTTTTATTTTTTTTTGTGGGTCGATCTGAATGCGTGTGTGTTTGCGTGTGTTTGCATGAGCTTACAAATCACATGTGTGGGTGGATTCAGGTTTGATAAAAACACCAAGTGCACTCAGGCAATGCTACACTTTAAAAAATTCAGACTGTTAATTTGAGATCCACCACCAGGGGCCAGTGAATAACAGGCTAACAGCAACGAGATTCATGCAGAAACATTATTCAAAGGTATGACCACAGAGCACAAGACACACAACACAGTGCATTAATCATGACTCCAAAGGCTATTTGTACAACACAGTGCAATCATCTGTAATGCAATAATTGCTGCTATTTGAAGTTCTGGATGAAATTTAGGAGAGTTACCAGGAGTTTCTACTTAATATTGTCCCTATGGTTTCATTTCCAAACTAATATCACAGATGAATGATTTATTAGTTGCTGTGAGATGGCTGCAATTCTCAAATCAAGAGCTTGGCCCATTAGTTTTAATGTAACTTTTTTTTTTGTTGACCTGATGAGACACCGAATGTTAATTTAAGTAGACTAAAATGCCCCCTAAAGAATTGATTCTATAAGAGAAGGCTTAATTTCCCACAGTGCAGCTGAACGCACCATAACTCTGCAAATACTTTCTTGGAAACTTTGAACTATTAATTTCTAAAAATACGTACCCACGGTTTATTTTAGGACAATGTAACTATTCAGATGTGGACACATTTTTGGGCAACCCTGGTAAAGACATCTAAAAAATGAAAGTAATCTTGATTCACAGTCGCATGTTCTAACACAGACCAGTATTGGTACATTTATTCAGTTGGGGAAAAAATAAAAAGATCCCTTGTTGAAAAATATTTGTCTTTTGAACAAAATCTTCAGTGGCACAACTATTGGCATCCCTGGCTATCCATCCGACCATCCATCCATTACCTTACACCCTTATCCCTGGCGGGGTCGCAAGGAGTGCTGGTGCCGATCTGCAGTGCTCAACGGATAGTTGGAAATAGGTTTGGTTTATTCTAACTAATCTAACAGTGGAAGGTATTAGATATTATCAGCAACTTAATTTATTGCTGATAATATGACTTGGCCCTTCCATTCATTAGAGCCACTTTATCTTGCGCAGCAAAATACAGGAGCTCTTGTGGCAGTCTGATGTAAGCGGTTGCACTTTTCTTTGCTGTGGTTTGTTAGCAGAGTAGCTAACTCTGCTACTCTGCAGAGCCAGAGACAGCAGGAGATTAAATGGACTGATAATTAAGGCCGGCTTCATAATTGACTGCAAACTGGATACTTTTCAAACTGTCACACATTATGGAAAATACTCTCCAGCCTCTCCATCACACACTGCATCAGCTGTAGAGTGTCTTCGAAAAAGGCAACTGCAGACGTCTGCAGCGACGGATACGGAACATATTTCCTAATTATTATAAATGCCACAGTGAGGTTTGTCACTTCTGACTTCAGTAAGGACTTTCTTTTCAGAACTTGAAATAATGTGTATATTGTAGTGGACATTGTTACTAATACTAATATGCTGTTTGTAAGTTGTGTTTAACTTTTACTCTAGAATGTATGCTTATTTAAGCCTTTTGCTGCAGAATGTGTTTCATTAAACTGATCATATTTTTGCAAAATACCAGACGTTTGAATGCTTCACCTGACCTAGAACTTGCAATGCAAAAAAAAGATTTGTCTTTCATCTTACAGTTAAGCCTTTAAGAATGTGATCACCATACTTTTTATTGTACCCACATTTCTGTTTTTAAAAAATGTTTTTTGTTTTTTTGATTGGTCTGATGTAGTGTTGTAATTTTAAAGCTGCAGTATGAAACTTTTACAAAAATATGTTTTTTTGTAGCTCAGTATTTTTCAGATTATCGATCCCATATTATGCTGTCACAACACAGTGACAGTTTTATGTCAGATCCTGGGTTTGTTTTGGTGATTTGAGTATGTTTGATGTTTCTTAGGTCTAGTTATTCTTTAATGTTTATTACTTAATCCCTCCTATGCTCTCCCTCGCCCAGTGTGACTCTTTCTCTCTCTCTCTCCCTTCGCACCTGCAATCTGTTAGCCAATCAGCCCTGGTCCATTGTTCCACATTCACTCTCCCAGTAATTAAACACTTCTGGCTCCCTGTGGTTTTTGAAAGTTTGTCCAGCATTTTCTCATTAAACATTCTTCATAATCAACTGTCAACCTCTGCTCCTCCTGCATTTGGAGCCACTTTAAAAGCATTCATCGTGACATTTAACAAACATGTAAAACAAAACCAAACAAAACTTTTTTTTTTTACATATAAAAGTTATGTACTGCAGCTTTAAGTGACTCGTTTTTATTCATTTTAAATGGACAATCATGATTTACAGAAATAAAGACTTTCAAAACCAGTGTGTAATTAATCTACAGTGTGCTTCACTCGGTGATAATGTTCCTAAAATAAATACTGCATTTTTCTATTACTGCAACTGTATGTCACTTTCTATAAATATTCTTCTGCATTTCAATAACGTCAATAAATGATCTAATGCTGTCTTAATAAGACTTTTTTTTTTTCCCGCTGGTGTGTCACCTCTGTCGTTTCATCTTCAATCTCCACATAAAATACACAGAGTTTCACCTCTATTAATAGATCACTGGATGCAACTTGTCAGGGTGTTAGCTTTTCATATTTCCTAACACATCCGCTTTCATCACATTTCCCCGCTCCCTCCCCAGCGCACTTGTCTGTGACAACCTTACAGTCTTGCTCTCTCACCTTTGTCCCCCCACACGTGAACGAGCGACGCACGACAACACGCGCGCGCTCACGCGAAGTAGGTCACATTGATGTGTGAAACTGCTCTTAGTCTGTGGGCGTGTGTTTTTGGTGCTTCTGTGTGCTTGTGGGTCAGGCTTTTTCGTCCTCTCATGTTCCTCTGCGTGTGTCCTCGTGGCCCCGGAGAGAGTTGAATCATTATGCCGGCTGCAAGTCGCTTAGCTCAACTCGGACGTAATTCTAAGGCCTTAGGTCAGGTGCATTCGCATTCATGTTTTGCAGTCGTATCACACACAGAGCACGGGATAGATAGATGAGCGTAATTTAATAACACAGGGGTTTTGGAAAACACATGAAAACCTCAGGATGTTTCCTGCTTAAAGAGGGAGAAAAGGAGCCTGTCACTATTTTTGGACCTTAGAGTCGATGAATGAACACCCATGAACCCTTTTGGGCAGAGTGAGGAGTCCTTCAGCCTGAAAATCCTTGAGCACCACAGGGAGAGATGAGGATTTATGCACACAAGCGGACGCTCTCTCAAGCTCTCACCGTTTAACTTTTTTTTTTTTTTTTTCCACTAGGAGCTTTATTTTGGTTGGCAGAATCCACCACTGCTGTCTCCTCTTTAACCTACAGCTCACAGAACATCAGGCTTATTAATATCTCATCGAACTCCTGCGTCTCTGTGACAAACAAGATTATGATGAACTTTTGTGGGACGGCTTCCATTAGGGCGGGTGAAGCAAGGTTAATTTTCTTTTTTAATTTCATTATTGTGTGCTTTTGTCCTCTTGCTTTGTGAGCGCCTCTCCTCTCTGGCAGAGGAGAGGTAAATCCAATCCCGGCAGGCTGACCTCTTTTTTTTTTTTTTAAGTAACACTTCTATTTGGTCGCAAATACTCTTTAAATCCTATCTAAATCATATTTGTCCTTTCCCTACAACTGTAACGAGGCATTCTTCAGAATACAGTAGTACATCTTTGAACTGCAAAAGAGCGTGAACACACAACTTCGGTCTAGAAACATCTCCATCAGCTTCCTAACCTAATTTGCAGCGATCTTTAACGGCTAATCACTTACCTTTACAGATTTAGATTAAATTAAAAGAATTATCTCGGTTATGTAATCTCCTCACCATCGACGCACTCTTAAGAGCACCACAGTAGCACCGCACACAGCTGAATCCTGCGAGACAAAAATAGATCCCATGGTTTTTATTTAATTTTGCAACAACAAAGTAAATCTGAAAGAAAAAAAATCTTCCTCACAAACAGCTGCTTTCAGAAGACACGTGATTATTAAACAGTGGACTTGTGTGTAATTTAATCTCAGCAAAAAAAAAATTCACCTGCTGTGCGAAGGTCTCTGAGGTTTGTTACGGAACAAAATGAATGCAGTAAACAGGCCAGGAACAAAACAGAGGTGATAAAATGTCCTGAGCTTCAAGCATCCCAAGGAGCATCATTTTAACTTTTCAAGTCTTGATCATCAAACTTGATCTGACCGGTTGTGTGAAGAGAGAGGATGAAATGGAGGTTCTACCAGGAGGAACACGCCAGCTTTGACTTGTTGGAGACATCTTCTTAAAAGTGGGTGGATCAAATCCAAAATATCGACGATATCGATACCAAGTCTGTAGACCATTATTAGCATGATAATATTGAATCTTTTCTTTCTGTTGTTGTTTCTCTCACAGCTTTTAAAATAGCTTTTATTTGATCTAAAATGAAAATTTTTAGCACCTCGTTTATGAACAGATGCACACAAATTTGTTCTGCCTCTTTCTGTTTACTTGTCATGTCAAGATGTCCATAAAGTATGTCGTAAACACCAATGAACATAATCCAAATTGTAATCATTTTGTTAAAATCCAAATTTTAACAAGATGAAAGGAAGAAACTAAATGACAGACGTTTGAGAATATAAAAAACTTAACTAACAAAAAGTATCGGTATCGTATCGGATCTATCTGATTACATGGCATTGGATTGATGCCAATTATATGGAGTGTTGCACACCTTTAACATCCACAGCTTGGGTGGCTGAATCTATTATGTGCACTCAAGGAATTTTACTTTTATTAAAAGGTTGCAAAAAAAAAAGAGCTCTATATTCTTGACAGAACGTCATAAGAAGTCGTACTTTATTAATAGTTTCCTGTAAGTCGCGAGGATTCGGAAAACATGAACAAAAAGGTCTTCGGGTCAGATGAGAATAAACTGAATTTTTTTTTGGCTACACTGTGGAATTAAAGTAACACTGAACGTCCCAGTGTTAACACTGTCCAGCTGGGGCAACTGAATGTTTTAGATCCACAGCCACACAATCAAAGTCTAGATTTTAATCTAACTTAAAACTGAAAACAAAGAAAACAATATTTACGGATGCGCTTTTTGTAATCAGAATGAATTTCAGCTATTTTGCAAAGAAGACTGGGTAAAATTTGTAATGACGATATGCTACATTGGGAGAGGAAGCATTTCACACTATTTAAAAGGATTTTTTTTTAATCGTTTGAAAACTGTTGAGCATTCCTCTTTCATTTTTTTTTTTTTTTTTTTACCTTACATTGTTCTTTTAAATAAAATCACCAAAACAACATGTAGCTTTGTTAGCGTTCACGTGCATTAAAAGGGCAAAATGTTGGTCACCTTGAACACAAATCCAAACTCATTTATCTATTCGTGTGCAGACACATTTTTAAAAATCGCCCATGTTTCTCTTTCATTTAGTATGCAGATGGAGCAAAATGCCTCTCAGCCAGCTTGCGGTGTCAGTACTGGACTGACCCGAGAACAGACTCCTGCCATAAATGAAACAGCTGTCTAATGCACCTGCTCCACGCTGGTAGTGGAGCTGCGTTAGGCTCCCTCCCCAAATGACTGCCGCGATAGGAAACGGTGATGACGACAGCGCGTAAATCGGCTGCTGGAAGCCAGAGAGATGCTCCGGTTACGCTGTGTGCGCGGTGAGCACAAGAGCCCTCCTGCCCGCCTCCCTTCCTGCCAGCCGACACGGTAAAAAAGCAGCGGAACTCCACATCCAGAGGACTGGGAGAGGTTTGGGTAGGCGCGCGTCCCCGGATGGATCGCAAGTTGGGGATGGTGCGCTTTCTGATCTTCTTCCCACCGACACCACTGTGATTTTTATTTTTTTTAAATATATATATATTTTTAAGAAGCTGCAAGTCAAACTTTACAAGCTAAATAAGTGTTTTTAACAGTCAAAACTAAAATCAACCAAAAAAAAAAAAAAAAAAAGGAAAAAGAAAAAATGTCAACGACGCACGAGAGCTCCCCTGCGCCCAACCAGAGCCACCTCTCCACGGCAAGCTCGGACAAAGCCGACCCCTCCGGCATGGAGAGACGGATCCAGATTCTCCTCTTCGGCTTGTGCGTAACCATCGCCGCCGCCACCTTAGTTGGAGGAATGTATTCGCTCCTTTCGCTCCTCCGGATGAGGAGGAAAACCTCGCTGTGTGTCATAGTGGCTTCCATGTCGGTGGACGACCTGCTCAGCGTGGTGCCCCTCTCCCTCTTCATGCTCCTGCAGTGGGAGACCCGGCGGGGTGAGGGGTCTGGCGGTCTGTGCACTCTGTCCGGACTTCTCTACGTGTTCCAGGGGGTTTCCAGCAACATGAAAGCGTGCCTCATAGCAGCCTACACTTTTTATGTCACCAAGAGATTCGGGGTGCTCCAGTCCGTCCGCCGGCCGCTGAGAGTCATGTGGGCTATCGGCGGCGTGTGGGCGGTGAGCCTGACCGTGAGCGTGCTGCCTTTGTGCGGATGGGGCAGCTTCGCGCCGGCCTCTCTCGGCTGCTTCCCGAAGAGCGACAGCTTCTACACCCTGCTGCTCTTCTCGCTGTATCTCCTGTGCTTCTGTGGCTTTCTGGGTTTCTTCATTCCCCTCACGTACCAGCTGCTGTGCTCCAGGGAGCCCCAGAGGACGTTGCTCTACCCGAGCTATCTGGACATGGCGAGGGGACTGAGCGGCTCCGCTCGCCTCTGCGAGCTCCCGTCGTCGTTCTCCCGGGACAGTCTGGACAGAAGTTTCGGAGCGTACAACGAGCTGAGCCCGAGTTCTTGCGGGACGGGGGTGAGGGAGACGGAGGACGGCGGCCTCTCCCCTGTGTCCGCCGGCGGGCGTGGAGGGGCTTCGGTCGGAGACACACCTGTTGTGTTCGCGCAGAAGCGCTTCTCCATGATTCTGGCGGTTCTTCGAGTCATTTTATGGATGCCGATGATGGTAAGCAGCATTACCAAAGGAAACAAACAAACATCTTTGTAACTTGCTCTACCAAGAGAGCAAGTTCCCAAAAGAACCCTGAAAACATTTCACATTTTGTCACATTAAAAACTACAAACTAAAGTGTATTTTCATATGAAGTGAAAGTAAATTGATGACCCCCAAAAATTCTTAAAAAAACAAACAAAAACAAAACACATCTGGTGTCTCGTGCACAGTGTTGGTCCAAGCATAACCCAGTCTCATTCCCCCCCCCTCATAGTTTCACAGTTGTTGCTAACTTGTCATCACTTTAATAATTTCTGCTGCTCATCTCTGCTTGAGTCATATGTCATATTTAATTTAACTGCAAGCTCTTCAATACACAAAAGTTTCTATCTTCTTTCCATTTACACTCTGGACAGAACTGACTGACCAAATTATGAAGTTAGAGAAATGGCCTTTAGATTCCACAATTTATCTTCTGCTATGTATTTAGAAATAATGTTTGTCTGGAGTTGAGGCCCCAAATGACGTTACGATTAGGGCCTCATTGAAACTCAGACCAGCTTCAGTTCCCTTTGAGCCAATGTTTTGGAAATACTTTATTTACCTAATAATTGTCTGATTATCTGGGGTTGAAAGTTCAATGACTTATCTAGAGTGTGAGAGCGTCTCCCAGTTGTCAAAAATCTATTAACTAAATTCAGCAGAAAAAAAGATCAGGCCGCCTTGCCGTCAAATCCACTTAGAGCATTCAGCTTGTTAAGGTGATTGAATCTTCATCAGCGCAGACAGAGCGCCTGCACAGAGTAGCATGAGATTCAGGAATATGACATTTAAGCAGCACTTACTCAGATTCTAATCCAGAGGCATGTATGTGCATGACATAGGGTGGCTTTAACTTGTAATACATATTCCATAGAATTATTTTCCATGAGATAAAATTATGAGTGCTACAGTATTGAATGCATCTCAGTAACATATCTGTAAATGTGTATATAAAGTGAACGCAAACCCATGTGGCAAAATAATCATGTGCCACTTATTAGCCAAATTAATGAAGAAAGGCTTCAGTTTGTAAGGTGTAGAGTTGCAGCCATCCTGCCTACTCTACTGTATAAGCCTGTAATTGTGGTCTGAGGTTTACTCAGTTCTGCAATATCATGTGCTTCATCCTTTTTATGGCCTGGTCATATAATGTTTGGTGAGCAGGAGAGGTCATTTGCTTGCATGGCTTGGCCAACAGAGAGTGCACACACTAACCATACCATACACAATTGAACAAAGTCCCTTTTAAGAAGGTATAAAATAAGATAACATATACATATAGTAAAAGTGATGATGTAAAAAATCTGAATAATTGGGACGAACTACAGAGGGCTGTTCAAATACAATAATTATTACAATATCCTTAGGAAACATTATTTCAGACGACATAAGTTTGTTTTTGTTCACATGCCACAAAGAACTGAAGCTGTTACAAAAGCTAAAACGGTACCACAGCATATCAATGCGTGACTCCTTTTTGGTCAGGTAGAATGAACAAAACCACAATGAATTAAAAAAAAAATGAAAAAGCCTTTTTTGTTTATGAAGGTTTTGTGTCCTCCCGCTCCATTCATGTGTCTCCTTCCCTGCCAACCCCTCATGCATTTTGTATATCTCACTTCTGGGTGAATTAATTCAGTCTTCTCTCTCGCTTTCACAGACTTTGGTCCTCATACGGCATGCGGTGAACTTGCGCAGCTCTTCTCTGGAGACCCTAAGCTTCTTTCTCACTCTGCTTGCACCTGCGGCCACTCCCCTGTTCGTGCTGTCGGAGCGCTGGATCCATATGCCGTGTGGCTGCTTCATTAACTGCAAGCGGGATCCGGCGCAGGAGCCTTCAGGTACAAATAAGCAATCTTGCAATCGTGATTGCTCGAGCACAATAAAACTTTAAACATGACACACAGTTGGCTTTAAAGGAGAAAAAAACTTAAGAGTTTCTCATTTTGTGTGTTTTTTTTTTGTGTGTGTGTGTTTTAATTTATGTTTCTTCTGTCTTCTTTGTAGAGATGAAAAGAAGATTTGAGTTCAACCTCTCCTTTCAGCAAGGCTACGGAGTCTATAAGCTGTCACATGCCACCAAGTCTCTAAGCAGCCCTCCTATAGAAAAACCCACTTATCACAGCTTTTTTAACTGTGACTTCCCAAACGCACGCCTCGATGCGCTGGAACCCGGCAGGCTCTCGAAATTGGACCCCACTTTTGATTTCAGCACCCCGCTGCCGGCGGACAGCTCGTCCCATGCAGGTCTCTTCTTGGAGGCTGGCGTAGGGGGGCCGCTGGCTGATCATCCCACTCTCCCCCACGTCAACCACAGGGATGACGAGGAATTCCACTGCGTCCCCTCGCTGCCTTCCCACCTGCGGGAAAAGGATCACGCTCTGAACGACTCATCGTCGGTTTTCGACGGACCGGAGAGGAGGCTCTCGCACGAGGAGTGCAGGAAAATCGAGCTGACGGACTGGGAGTGGTGCCGAAGTAAATCAGAGAGAACGCCCAGACAGGTACAGAGTGGCTGGTTGTTGTTTTTTTATTTTTGACCCTATTGTTATTTTTATTACCATTATTATTATTATTATTATTCAGGCTATTGTTTTCCTAAAGTTAACACACACAGAAACCTTTATCTCACAAAATATGAGGTCATCATCTCTTATTGATTAGCGTTCCAAGGCTCAAACATCGACATATTGCAACAGTATTTACGCAAAACGTCACATTGCTACCACAAACTCCTATGTATTTTTTTGAGTTTTCTGAGATAGAGCAACATAAAGTTGTGCACAATTGTGTGGAAACAAAAGTGGTTATAAGGGCTGGACAATAAATCAGTAGCAATTTATATCGCGAAAAAACATGCGACCAATAATCGTAGATAATACATTTGACAGAATATTCAATCGTTTTACTGAACTCCATTCCAGAACTGCAGGGCATTCTGGGGGATGTAGGCAGAAGAAAGCATCAAGTCGCTCAACCTCTGGCATTAAGTAACTCACTCACTCTTTGGTTACCTTAGCACACAAACTTTTGAGCATTTTGTACAGCAGCAGTTTCATGTTTCACCGCCTCGCCTCTGTTGTCTTGTCAATAGATTTACTCACCTGAGCTGTGTATCAGTGCAGCTCTCCAGAGAAACCATGTGCCTCTTGGCTGCTTCCTGCCCTTGTCAGTTCCGTTGGATGGATTGATTTTGCTCAGTTTGCAGTTGTGCTATTTTACTTTTTCAGAAGATAGAATGAACAACAAACTCCTTATTGCAGTTCGTTTATGAGGTTGAGTTATGCATGTTACAGTTTTTGCAGCAAAACATGGAAAAGTTCAAGGCCTCTTAATCAGTTTTCAAGGCTTTGTAAGGTTGGATAAAAATGGAAATAAAACAATCTTCCTGGTGAATGCCTCTCTGACTTTCTTTGGGCTGGTTCATATGTCTTTGGGCTCGTTTTTCAAATCTGCAATTACGCCTTCTGAAATTGTAGATGATCAGCCGAACTGCAGTGCCTGCAATCTAGATAAAAGTGGGCTTGAGTCCTCCTTTGTTTACCCTGTTTCCTCTCCCCTTCCATGCTTCTCAGCCATGGTTTTCCCAAGATATCTTTGTCTGTAGCAAGCAGGCAACAGATCCTAACTAATGGAGCGATTGATTGGGACGCTATCAGATGCACACCTGTCTTTCAAAGGCAGAATTGAATTCATTACCGCTCTGAGACTCCAAAACGGTTCAGCTTAATTCATTGATTTACTCAGGGGAGTTCATTCAGGAGGAGAGCGTTCAGATTTATGGCTTTGGGATTGTTGTCAATGAAATGTCCGTGCCTGAATTCACCTGAGAATTCTCTGTGATTGTTGAAAAGAGTGAGGAAAACAACAAAAAAAAAAACTGATTAATTTTGGAATTTCACTCATCTTCTGTATAGACGCGTTCAATTAAATAGATTAAAATTTTATTTCAGTAACTTAATTCCCCAAAATGAGACATGATATAGGTTAATTTGCACACAGGATTACTTTCCACTTACATAATACAACATTTTGTCATGATTCTTCTGGGTTTGGATATAAATTTTCTTCTTTGCATTCTGATTATGTCCTTGTCTATTCATTCCTTGTTGTTAAATTATTTTTAAGTTCTGTACTTTGACTGGATTAGATTTTTCTGAGATGGTTCTTTTTAACTTCATTTGTAGTTTCCTTGTATCTAAGTTGTTGTCCAGTATTTTTCATTCACCTTTCCCAAGTCTACTATTACGCTCTCCTTCACAGCTATTCCCTATAACAGTGGCTCCCAAAGTGTGGGGCGCGCCCCCTAGGAGGGACGCAGTGCCATTGCAGTGGTGTGGGGGGTCGAGAAGCAGTATGGATGAATGAAAGAAAAAAAAAAACAGCGTTTGACTGTAAAGATGGTTTGTAGTGTGTTTTGTTGCAACCTGAAGTGTGAAATAAACTTTCACACTTCAGGTTGCAACCTATGTCTGGTTGAACATAAACCTATGTTCAACCAGTTGATTTTTATTTTTTTTCTTCGTTTTTGGGGGGATTTT
Organism: Poeciliopsis paucimaculata; assembly: GCA_903067055.1. Taxonomy (NCBI): domain Eukaryota; kingdom Metazoa; phylum Chordata; class Actinopteri; order Cyprinodontiformes; family Poeciliidae; genus Poeciliopsis; species Poeciliopsis paucimaculata. Next base: position 6,475 of record CAEGAD010018155.1, on the reverse strand, counting down.
ATTGTAATTCATAGGAGTGCCCTATGAATTACAAAGGGCCCTCCCAAAGATCTTGAAATCTTCCCAAAGATTTCAAGGAATCTTTGGGAACCACTGGTGGGGCCCAGAAGAACATATTTGGAAAACACTGCCCTATAATATCATTATCTTCTTGCTGCATTTTGCCTTTGCTGTTCCCTATTTGTCTCTATGATTTAGCATTCTAGTGCATCTAAGAAAAAAAAATAGTTTTGTGTAAAAGAGCAATATTTCTTGCCAGTAATCTCAGAAAGTGAAACTGTGATTTTATAGAGATTTATTGCACAGCATAAGATATTTCAAGCTTTTATTGATTTGTGTTTCATTTTAAATGACCATGGCTTATAGCTAAAGAAAACTCAATATCCAGTGTCTCAGAAAAGTAGAATATTTCATTGATTCAATGAGAAATGGGTGGTTTAAACACAAATGCCAGCCTTCTGGTAACTATGTACATTTATTTGAGGCTCCTCTTGCATGAATTACTGCATCAATGCACCGTGGCATAGAGGCGATCAGCCTATGGTGCTACGTAGCCGTAGTGGAAACCCAGATTGTTTTGATAGCTGCCTTTCTGGGTCAGGTGCCTCTGTAATCTTCATCCTAACAGTCCATTGAATTTCTAAAGGGTTCAGGAAAGAGGAGTTGACTGACCAATCAAGAACAGGAACACCAATGTCATTGGACCAGCTTTTGGTTCCTTTGGCAGTGTAAGCAGTTGTTAAGTCCAGTTGGAAATTAAAATCATACAACAAAGGGAAGCATGCAGTGCTCTAGAATTTCCTAGTAGATGCAGCATTGACTGTGGCCTTCAGAAAAAACAGCGGACCGACACCAGCAGATGACACGGGCATCCCAAACCGGACTTCAAGCAACGTGGATTCTCTGGATTCTCCACTCTTCCTCCAGATTCGATGACCTTGATTTCCAAATAAAATGCAGAATTTACTTTAATCTGGAAACTTTACTCTGGACAACATTGTGCAAAAATCCAGTTCCTTTTCTCCTTAGCCCAGGTATGATGCCTCTGATGTTGTCTCTGGTTCAGGGGTGGCTTAACTATGCCTAGAATTGGTGGCTCTTCTGGAATGGATTTTACTCGACAATCTTCTCAAGGCTGCGGTTCTCTGTCCCGTATTCCACCTTTCTTACCACACTTCTTCCATCCATTCAATTTTCTGTTAATATGTTTGGACGTAGAACTCTGTGAACTTCTTCAACAACGGCTTTGTAGACCATGATTGTGTAGCCGACTGACCCAGAGTGAGAGGCCTCTTAAAGGCTTGGGAAACCATACATACTAAAAACCATATATCCACTTGTATATGCACATACAAGTATGTATGTAATCCACATACACTTATAAGTGTATATCCACATACAAGTGGATATACAAGTACATCCACTTGTATGCCGTTTTTCATTATACAGCATGATCCTGTGCCTTATCTTCATACCATGCTGTTTTCTTTGGATTTCAATGGACGTTTTCTGAGCATTTTGCTGTTTATCGTTAAAATAACTCTGTTAAGTCTCTGCATGTGGGTTCCCTACCTAAACATGACACACTGGAGTTAAAAATAGAGATGTTGGCTTAATGGCAGTATGTTTAATACCTGCTTTTTTTTCGCTCTTGCAGCACTGAACCTTATGCTTATAAAGTTAATTGATACCTAACTCTTTCCCATGGTTAAGAAAAAAAAAAAAAAAAAAGTTTATATATATCACAATAACCTAAAAGTAAACACCGAAGCTCCTTCTCCTCTTATAAATTTTGAATGCCTTTCTTGCTTTGTTGTCGGCATGCTTCGTTCTCATAATGGCGAAAGCTTAAATCTCTCTGTGTGTTTGAGACTCGAATAAATAGTTAAACGCAGGCAGAACGGTAAAAGCATGATGATTAATGCACCTTGGCATTGGCGGTAACAGAAACAGATGGGAGATCAGCCTCGATCTGCTCCCGAAATAGAAGAGCAGCACCAGGCGCAACCCTTTGAAATTGACTCGTAACTTGTGGGGAAGAAAAATAACACCATTAGCCCGTTTTTTTGTGTGTGTGTGTGCGTGTGTGTGTGTGTGTGTGTGTGTGGACGGCTCCGAGACTGTGGAAACACACGGGCATGCATGCGTGCTCAAACCCTCACGAGCACACATTCTCTCCGAGTCTCCGTCTCTGTTCCAGTTGCAAGTATGAAATGTGTTTTTGGTTCGAAAATCACCAGAGGGTGGAAATCCATGGAGCATGCATCTGCAGCTTGGCTTTGGCACTCACTTTGCATCATGTAGAAGTTACAGATTCTCACTGCTGACTTGACTAGTGAGTAGTTTTGTGCGCGAGTATGTGTCCTGCTTCTGGGCTTCTTTAACAGGAAATTTTGTGTTTTGTTTTTTTCCTTAAGGCGTAATCATTGATTGGAGCCCATACATGTGGAAGTACAAACTCACTACCCACAGCGGTACATGCAGTACCCGTGTTGGCTGTGTTTTCCTTCCTCGTTAGCAGGCTAGATGTCATTAGCCGGCACCTTTCCACCCCCCTCACTGCCTGAGCCTGTGGCCTTCAGCACCCAGAGGGAGAGTTAGAATCGGAGCTTAAAGACGTATTTACCCCCTCTGTGACTTTATGCTCTATTACCGAACACAACGCTTGAAATACACTTACTAGCCCTTTCCCTCAGGGGATGTGCTGATCCAATGTGCATTCAGTTGTTAGTCCCTGAAAGTCAGTTTCCCTCTTCATAGAATTCATCCAAACCTGGAAAGAAAATGGCTCCTCTAATAACATTTGAATGTAACACACACACACACCCACACGCACACATGCATATACACACAAAAAAACACAAACGAGCTTAATATCACTTCAGTCAGGAAAGTCGTAAAATTGGAGCAAAGGAAAAGTAGTCTAGATGGAGGAAGTTGAACCCTTCATCTTGTGAGACAAAAAAGAAAAAAAAAAACTGTGCAACATTTTGTGAATTTTCCCTCGAATTTTCTTAAATGTTGCCTCCAATGTTCTTGACTCTTAAAATGATCTTGATCGATCTTTCTCCAGGGTTTTTGAAGGCTTCTTAGAGTTAATTTTTTGGAGTTTGTCTTTGTTTTACGCATTTCCTGTTTATCCTTCTGCCTGACCAAAACAATATTGTAACTGTGCTTAGAAGAGGAAATGTGGACAAAGCCGCATAAGGTTTCTTTAGTTTTATTTTATTGGTTTTTTTGGGGGGGGCGGGGGGTTGTGTTTATTTCAGGAGACAAAATTGGAGCAATGAAAATATGAAAATAACTTTATTAAAAAATAAAAAAAATGATCTATTCGTCTCTTTGCTAGGTGGAATCCAATTTTGCACACACATAAATAAATTTAAAAAAAAAGGTTAGATAAGCTAAACTGTTTCACATGACATGCTCCTTACCGTTAAAATTGATGACATTCAATGGAAAGTGTTGAGGCAGTCAAACAACTATTTCTTACAGTTTTGTCAACTGGAACCGGAAAACCCCTGTGCTACAAACTAAATCACCAGTTGTAAGTGCGGCAAGCTCTCACTAGTCTAGCTCCTTAAAGCTCTTTCGTACGCGACACATTTCTTCTTAAAAAAATAAAGAGGTCTTGAATCCCACGGTCATCTTTAGGCCTTTACTGAGCAAAAGAGAGTAAAAATAACAAACAGATTCGAAACAAATAGAAAGTGACGGTCAAAAGACTGTGTTACTCTCAAGGTGCCAGACTTCTACAATGAGCAAGTACTTTTGGTCTTTATAAACTAATTAGACAACAACCAATCAAAAGGCACCACGTAACAAGCTTAAGCACAATACAACTACAGATGCTTATCTTTTTCAAATAAAAGAGTAAAAAATTAAACACAAAATAACATTTTGTATTAAGTTCTAAACAACGTATATATGGCTCCTACACCAGTGATTCATGCCAAATCAAAGCCTGGTTGTGTAATAATTAGCTTAGACCGAAGGGAAATTGCTCCGCTTGAAAACATCGTCAGTAAGAAAAAAACATCTCTATAATTAAATGCTAAAGTGTAGCTGAACAGTCATGGCTGTTTTTTTTAGCAGCACTTTTCCATTATTTAATGTCAAAGGTATGATGAGGGAGCATATTTGATAATAGGTAAGTTTTGTGTTTAGAGCAAAATTTAATATAAAGGAACGTCACAATGAGTCTGCCAGTACGTAGGTATGGATTTATTACCTCCGACATGATTTTATTGTATTTTATCGTCATCTCAATAAAAACCAAAGTTTTATAATACTTCCTGCACTTTATGATTCTATATAAATATCTACTGAACACTTATAGCAATGTTTTCCTTTGAAATATTCGGGGAGTAAAAATCAATCTTTTTTTTTTCACCTTAAAGCTAATTTCTTGGACTCATTCCAAGCCAAATTGGACCTACTTTGAAAGCAGGAGGCGACATTGTAACCATCTCATGCTTCTTTCAGAATGGCCTGTAAAATTTGCAGCCCCATGTGTTTACGGCTTTGTCATTTGAGTGAATGTGATCACTAACATCTTTGTTTTCTGTTGATCATCGCAGCCTCAATCAGATGACCACATTCAGCATCTTTTTTTTTAATAATTCAGCGCTTTAATGAGACCTGTAGACGACATCTCTCTCCTCATGCGCAGCGTTATTTCATCTCCTGTTCCCTGCTAACCTTGTGCGTTGTTTTAAAGAAATTATCCGGAAAAAAATACAAATAAAAAATTTCATGTACGAAGGGGTAATTTTCTGCCAAAATAAACAATCCGGAGGAATAAACATGATCGAACCTGAACCTATAAATAAAACCATAAACTCAAGAGTAAAATAAGTTGTAAAAATCTGACATCAGCCAAATTGTTCATCAATTTAGCTGATTTGTGCATCAAGGTAGAGTCTTCTCAATATCTGAAGGTCTTAAATCTCATTTTGGCAGCAATGAGGGTTTTAGTATGAGTTGAGACTGGACATCATTTACACAGTCCAGTTTCAGTCACTTTGAACAGCAGGATGAAGTCCCAATGTGAACTGGTTGCTGCTCTTATTGAGCTGCATTGGCAAAACACAACTTGATTTATTGTTGAAGCAGCGGCATCGGTGAGACATTTTTATTTTATTTTTTTTGTGTGCTTGTTTGGTTTACAGTGACTCATATCAATTAGATCTCTAAAGTGGATGGGAGAAGGTAAAATTGAATTTATCCATTGGTGTCTCATTAGAGGAAAGGCGTTCAGGATCGAGGGCTGTTGTCCTGTAACGTTGGGATGAATCTGAGTTTTTAACTCGTCACTGCTGCATTCTTCGGCCACCATGCCATGTGTTTTTGCTTGTTTGTTTTTACCCTTGTGTGCGTGAACTGAAATGCTTATCTCAGTTGGTTTCTGCGCTTGCGATAATAAAAAAAAAAAAAAAAAGCCAAACTCGTATTCACTCTTTCACTGACATTTTGCATAGCAACACAGCTGTTTGCAGTGTTTTACTTGTGGTTTTGAGGAAATAAATTATTACTTTTTAAAGCAGAACAAATTTTCTATATGTATTTTAGTTGATTTTGTGAATGAGAAGAGAAAACGATAGGCGATCTGCACACATTTAGCTCCATCTCCTTCATGAATCCACTGCAGAAGTAAAGCAAATCGTTGGTGTTCAGCTGTTGCAGGAAACCGGAGAAGGTTGCACCGCTTTCAAAATCCCCCTCAGTGTTCTTGTTTGTGTTTCTATGTGATGTCAAATATAAGCGACGGATATTAAATGTAGCTCCAGCATCACTGTGTGCTGAAGTTTGCATTTAAATTGGATGTTATCGGGGCCTTGTGTCATGTAGAGGCGGGGCGGTGCCGTGATGAGGATGTAGTTCTTGATTCATCCATAGCTGGACCTTTGCTTCATGTCCCACCCCTTCTCTTTCTACCTGCTTCCTGTCTAATAACTGTGCATAAAGGGTCACTAATGCAACATATTCAAAGAGTCTTATCAATAAATTATGTATGAATTGGGTTTTGCTCTACCTTTGTCTATTGGACACAACATGATCGTTTAAAGGCAGACATAAAGCATTGTAAATCATATTTTTGAAGACTTTTGATTAAGATTTTCTCTATTCCACTTGATTGCTGCCCCACAAAGCAACTATTTTGTTAATTTTTCAAAAATTTCTACCTGTAAAATGTCAGTTTTTCGATTCATGTCTTTTCTAGAGAGCATAATAGTAACAGTAAAAAATAAAATAAATAAAACGTTTGAATGACCCCCCCCACCCCCCCATTTGCTTCAACACAGCCAGTTATGCAATAATAAAACAAACAAAGCAAAAGAATTCGTAAAACAAAATAAAAATAAAAATTATATATATATATATATATATAATTATTCCCTTCTCACCCACCGCGGGTGGTTCTTATCCTCTGAGCTCGGGTCCTCTACCAGAGGCCTGGGAGCTTGAGGGTTCT
>CAEGAD010018149.1:0-26965 GCA_903067055.1 Poeciliopsis paucimaculata | reverse complement strand
CCAGGATGAGGGCCTCTGTGCTGTCCTTGAGTCCAGCTTTTTCCAGCCATTGGTAGGATTTACTGATATCAGCCACTCCGGTTATTTGCTGGTGGTACATCCCATGTAGGGGCTTGTTGTCATGGTTTGATTTAGTTTGCGGACCCACATGCAGAAACCACATGCTGGATGGAAAAGGTAAGTGATTTATTTACAACAGGACAAGTTATATTCAGTTCTCTGGACTTCGGCAGGAGGGCGAGGATCGCTCGACCAGGATGGCCTGAAACGAGAGCTGAATTATAACGGGCTCAGAGCGAGAGTTCGGAGGAGGAATCAGGAGCTTGCTTACATTTGGCGCGGATCTCCCAGAGCGTGGGGGGAGGAAAGGTGCCAGAGTCCGGCGCGAGGGTGTGCAACGGTGCCGAGGGCGAGTGCAGGGTGGGATCACGGATGGTAGAAGCGGGATGGAGTCGGTGGAAACGGCGGAGCAGGCAGGCAGGTATTCTCGGAAGGTTCTTGAAATGTGAAGACAAAAGTTTTAGGAACTTTTTGTTCCTAAAACGCATACCGGTAGGCCAGAGTGACTACCGGTATGCGTTAACCATCTAGCGAAGACTGAAGAATTCTGCCGCTCCTATATTCCGGCACGCTGATGAGGCAGATCAGCTTCACCTGCGCTGGCTCCGCAGACTCCTCACGAAGATCCTCGCTGAAGGAAGATGCAACACTCGCACTCACATTCACACGCTCTCACACCGGAACCCTGACACAAATAGCCATTAGCCCCGGCCCAGAGCTGACTTGTTCTGCTACCGAGTCGAGGTATCATTTTTCTATGAGTCCCCCAAAATGGTTTACAGGATATTAACAAACCTGAGTTAAAAAAAAAAAAAAATAGGTCTAGTAGCTAGGTCAGTTAAAGAATCCAGCATGCTGAGGTGAGTACTGGATCACAGCAGCAATATTTAGATTTCAGTTATGAATCTGTAATAGTGGTACATGGGTGTTTAAATACACTGTGTGAGAAGTGGCAGGGGTGCCTTCAGGATATTATCGGAGGGTACGCACAAAAATATCATTGCACCTGATCCATGAAAACACAGCCACATCCCCGACATGCATAAACCACACAAACCTAACCCACACAAACATGATATGCATGGCACATAAACTGCCCAACTGTCCCAGATCCATTTTTAACAGAACCCTACTGTAAAATATCTGAAATATCCCTTTATTCTCAGAGTGTATTTTCTTCCATTTTGTGTCCAAGAATGAATGGGAGTTACAAATCTTAGGTTGTTAACTACAGGACAGTAGTAAAGAGAATTCCCTATTCATCTGAAACAACATTAGCTTGCCCTGATTACGTCTTGCTTGCTAAAGTGGGACTTTGGGATTAGGCAAGATGGCTCACAAAGAACTCCCTGACAAAACTTGTGGGTTCTAATTCAGCTAACCAGGTCCAGTATGTGCACATGACTTCGAGATATCAATAACCTTATTTGATCATGCACCTCCAGACGTGCATCTGATAATGCTAAACAATGATTTATTTAGCCGATTAAACCTGTAGCTAATTAAAATTGGACAATGAAGGAGCTGAGTGGGAACTTTCTCCAGTACACGTAGGTTACTGATGAGTCTAGTAGATATAATTGGGGTCTCTTAAGTGCATAAATTAGCACAGCAGCAAGCCTCTGGTTTGCCTGCTGTATGTCCCAATAGACCCAATCATTGTTAGAACATCTTTTCCAAACTACAGTACACCCTTCTACATATTTGATCATATTTATTTTTAATCAGATTAGCAGTCAGATATTTTTTTTATTTCTGTACCAAATTATGAATAATGGAATAGGAAGGCGTAATAAGTTTCTCATTGAAAATGGTGAATGTGGATTAATTGAATAAAACAGAAACAGAACCTCCGGTGTTGCGAAGCATGCTAACAAAGATCACTATGCTTCCTTTGCAGATTTATGCTTTATTGACAGTATCGTTTGTACATAATGAAGTAATCATTGCCTCATCAAATGGATTAAGTGGATTTTTCTTACATTTGTTTTTTCAATGAAAACTGCAGCTGAAACATTTAAACAGAGGATGTCCAAACGGAGCTTTTTATTTTGGGTAATCACAAGTTGAGGAATAATCACAGCCAAATTACAGCATCCCAGTTGCGACATAATCATCTTTCAGCAACTGGGTCAAAGTTCAAGGTACTTTCATATAATCAAAATTAAAAGAAATTGATATTACTTCAGATAATTGTGCTTAATTTAATTAATCAACTGATAAACGAGCAAAGCTCTTTCCAGGTCCTCTATCTGTCCGTCCGTCCGTCTGTCCGTCTGTCTGTCTATCAAAATCAAGAAATTAAAGACACAAAAATAAAATTCTGTTGGGGTATCTATTTTCTTACTTATTGTTTTCATTTACTTCTGACTTGCTTTTCACCCCTTTACACTTACATTAACAACAGATAAACAATGTAAGACATGCGTCCACACTAACCCTACATTGTTTGCAGATTCATGGGAACATATAGAAGATCTTTCAGTTGAAGGGTTTCACCTGCCAGAATATAACAAATATGATCTGGTCTTTTGCAGGTTCTAGATAGATTTAAATCAACCTCATGTGTACGGAACCAAACAACAGATTCCACTTTGTCACTGCATGTTTAACAACAACCAAACAAATGTAAAAAAAACTAATTGCACTTCATAATTCAATAGTTTAGTTTTGAACCACATTTAACTCCAATAACTTGAAGTAACTATTTTCTTTGTGCACAGCTCTCCAATGCCTTGTTTAAACAGCATCTCTAAAAATATTTGCTTTATCCAAAAAAAAAAAAAAAAAAGCGTTTACACAACAGCTGAATGATGCTCCACATGGAGTGAAAATCCAATTAGCATAATAAATTATACTGTGCGCATGCTAGGCCTGTAGGAGGCGGAAAAACTTTCTGAACTTTCTGATCCAGACAGTTGTTTTTTAACCCTTTAGTTGTATATTACAGTTATTTAAGGTCTCTAAATGGCTTTTGTACAAAAGTGTACATATGATCTAGTTAGTAAATCTAATTGTTGGCTGCATACGTGTTCCAGAAAGAGCAGTTTCTGCTTTAACATACCAAATAATCTGTTGAAGTGCTGCAGCACAGAGACAACATGGATGCCCACCATTGTTTTTGGTGTGCTGTGTGCAGGTGACGCCTGGCCTGAGTGCTGTGACTCATGTCATACAGTAGTTTCCAATTGTATATAATTTACATTTACATGGACATGACTCTGGCCATAAACAGCAGGACAAAACACAACAAGACATTTGCTTTTTAATTGGATTCTGATGTACACAGGGCCTGAAGGTTTCTGCACAACAATTCCAAGGGGATTCCATGTGGCAGTTCATAACTGCCACATGGAACAATAATAATTGTTCTGATGATGAACAGTCTCAACTGAAGAGACTGTTAAAACTACCTGATGACATTTCTTTAAAATGATTGTGTCAATGCTACAGGTAATCAGGCTGTTTAGGTGCATAATATGTGGATTAGCCAGTGCAACGTATAGAAAACAAGTTCTTAGTAGTCAGTCTCAAGTCTGACTTTAAAGGTAAATCTCATGATTTGGAAAAAGGCTGATGTCATGGTTTGGGTTTTCCTCATGCAAACAGGGGGCAGCAGTCTGGTTCTGATGACAGGGTGTTCGATAAAACATACACTGTCATAACCACATGAGGGAAACCATGAAGGAGAAACACACAATCAGAGCTGGATGAGGAAGAAGAACAGCACAGTGTGAGTATTCTGGGCCAAACAGATCAACCGAACAAGCAGAATCCTGAAATCCTTTCTTTCTCAAAACATTAAAATGCATCATAGCCAACATCTGGTCCTCAGTCTGACAGAACAATAATCATAGAAGCTAAATAGACGTGTGATCATAGGAAAAGCGTGCTCGTGACTGTCCCATCTGCCAAATTGTAGCTGCGTCCATTCTCCTTCTGTTATGTCTCTTAATATAGTCAAATTTACATCTACACAAGACAGTAACTGTTTCTTTCAGTCATTGCATAAATATATTTCCTGCTACAATTATATAATGGAAATGATCTGAAAGTAACAACTTACTTTCTACAGAAAGTGTTTTAAATTCAGATTAGAGAATAGCTTATGTTTCTAATCATACGGAGATCAATGTTTCAGCTCAGTGGCAAATGCAACAGAAAACCAAAATTATAGATGCTTCTATAAATGAAAAATAACATGAGTCAGGAACCCACAGCATGCCACCAGGTAACTGGAATCATTCTTTGTTAAATATTTTTCATGGCAAGAAACGCCATTCTTCACCTGCTCAGTTAACTTTGTTACAGAATGTGAATTATTGCTGATCTGAAACCATGTTCTTCAACAATTTTTGCAAACAGAATTTTTAAAAAAGACTGCCGAGTATTTATATTCACCCCTTTGAAATGCACTTTGTAGAATCACTTCCAGCTCAGTGAGATTGAAATGAGAACATTTGCTATATCATTTTCCAAATACCAATTTTCATTTTGGTCAAAGTTTAGTTCAGTTTTGGTCTCATCTGACCAGAACACCTTCTTCCCCATGTTTGATGCGATACCTTCATGGCTGCTTGTTAACTGCAAATAAGAATTCTTCAGAGTCGCTTTTTCTGAGATGCCTCCATAATGTCAGATTGTCCTTGTTTTTCACCCCTCAATTATTTATGTTAAAAACTTAAATAATTTTACATAATTTAAGTTTATGTTAAATTAATACATTACTTAAAGAGGGTATATTTTACATAAATATAGTAAATGAACAAGTAAATGAACAGGAAGTAAATGGAAGTAAATGAACCGTTCATTTACTTCCAGTGACAATATATAGCATTTACTGTGTTTTATAAAAGATCAAATTAAAATAACAAAGCTGGTGTAGAAACAAGAGGTCTGTGTGTCTGCGTCTCATACAGTTATGGTCAGTTATGTCTTCTGCTCGTATTGGATAGAATAGCCATAGTAAAACTATACGCCCCTACTTTTTTTTTTTTTTTTTTTTACAAAAAGTTACTCAAGTAAATGCAACTGAATAAATGTAACAAGTTACATTTCTGGAACCAATGCCTGTGAACTCTCCATATTCTCCACATGATGGAACTTCAGGTATTTTTCCCAGCAGTCCAACATTCATGTTGGGTGTGTTGGTGAATCTTACCCTAGAAATGATCATGAGCATGTGAGATCCCTTTGTTCTCAGCAGACATTGTGATTGCCTCCTGACAAAGTCAATGCCCACCTAAAAAGAAAATGAGTGAAGGCCATGTTCCATTCTGTTTGAAAAAATAAAAGAATTTGTACCTTGTACAAAGTATCGAAATACCGGAAAACAACTAGCTGGCAAACATGTTGAAAATATGCCAAAGATAATGTTATTTAACCCATTCCTTGAAATAATATCAAATGTCCAAAGAGACTGATTAATACTAGGGGAAAAACCCAAATCCTTGCATATACTGTATTATTGCTGTGATTCCCATTCCCATTCTTAATCCACTGGCATGTGTGCAGTGAAGGTAGGAGAAAAGCTTACGTTAGGTGTGTATACTTGTACCGAGAAGACATTTTCAGATGTAAACACTTGAAAGAACAGATGGAAATCAATTTCATATGAAGACAAATTTGCCTGATTTGATACGGCAAAACTTCTAATCTGTCTTTTCCTGCTTCCTGGGAGAACCAGAGAGGAAAATTGTGTTATAGGGAAACACCCCTCCCCTACCTGCGCTAAGGAGAGCCCATGGCCAGTGTTCCATAAGCAGCTGAAGGGCCTTCAGACAGCCAGCTTCCATAGATGGACCTGTAGCAGCCCCAAAAACAAACAAAGGAAGTGCTGTGGGAGGAGCAGCTGGATGCCTACAATAAGGCCATTTTTAGTTGAGAGACTTCCTGAACACCTAACAGCAAAATGAATACCAAGCTATAATATTCTAAAAACATGCAGACACTTTTTTCCATCCTAGTTGGCAGTAATGGAACCAAATTAGTTTTTAAGTGACTGAGGAACAGGAAATTCCTGAACAGATGATGTAATTTTGCATATTGCGACAGACTCATTAATTCTAAACACATCAGCAAAATTAGCCCAGTGTGAACAAAATGATGATTTGCTCCAACTGGCAGCATTAAAAAGAAATGTAATAACTTCTTTATAATTAAATTTACAGGATCTTTTGTCTTTCAATAATACTATCTTATTTATAAGAGGGGAGGGCTGGATCAGTCAAATTGATGAGACAACAAGAAAGAATGAAACAGGTCTCAGACTTTTGTTTCTTTTGTATGCAGTATCTATTTTTATTTATTGATTAAGGATTTTGAACTCTATCCAGTAAAAATAACACTTTTCGTTTGCATTGATGCACTGTCAGTAATATTTAATTATTTGGGAAATACCTCAATTCAGTCAGTCCCGTGAGGTTTCCCAGCCTCTAGCCCAGCTGTTTCTTCTTGGCAGGTTTTCTACTTGGAGGATGAAGAACAGCCTGCCACCAGAAAAAAACTATACAATGATCAGGAGTTTATCAATTAACACAAACAGTAAGGGCAATAAATTATCAAAATTAAATTTACACAAGAACATCTCGAGATGTACAGTAAAGGTACAGCAGTGTATCTTTACAGTACACTGCTGTAAAGATGAATTGAAGGAAGCTCTCAGCTCTTTTCTGTTTACTGAGCTGACTCTGCTGCTATAGCCTGAACTTACTGGTCTTGTTTCTACTCCTCTATTCTCTCCTTCTTTTCTCGATATATAGGTCATCATTGACGTATATATGAAATCATTCATGACATGAACTTTGAGTTATTACAGATCGCTGCAAGAGATCTTTCTGCCAATGGTCATCACTATCTACAACGACTCTTGGAAGAAGTTGAATTGCTATGAATTACAACAACATTTAATTTCCCACAGAAGGTATTACTGGCCAAGTTCTATGTGCTTCTATGTGTTCCAGCAAATATGAGATAGGCACTTGACTTGTACTGATATCCATTTTGTCAGTCTATTACTTTTTATTGAATCATGAACTCTGACCTTACTTGAGCCAAGTAAACCTTGTCTAAGACCGATCGTGTTTTAGATGTTGTTATGAGCTCACCACTGAGCCCAGAATAACTTGTGGACAATGACTCTAACTGTGGCTTGGTGGAGACCCAACTGACATAATCACATAATCATTTACAGGCTGATAGATGTCATTCACTTAGTCATATGTTCAAGGACTGCATTAGATCTGAGCCTCTTTTGAGATTATCTTTTTTTTTTAGATCTTTCAGTCTACTTTGTGTTACCATACAGGTCCTATTTCAAAAGACACGGTTAATCCCAGGAAATACTTAGGGCAAAGTTGCTATGGGTAAGTTTTTTCTCTTAGTAAATTAACTTTGACTGATACTAAAATTACATATCAGTTTGACAAAAAGAAAAGCTAAAGCAAACAATCTCTAAGTGGACAAAGCCGCTATGTTTCTAATTTGCCATTGGAGGATATAGGGGCGTCTGATCAGGAAGCCATCTGGCATGTCCAATCCCACTAGGAGGAGACCTCAAGAAAGACCAAGGTCCTGTCCCAATACTTGCACTGCACCCTGCTGCTAAAAAGTACAACTACAACAACAACAACAAAAAAGATTTTAAATGTATAGTACAGAGCAAAATTTGAAGTGATACAAAAATTATTTCAAAACTTTACATTTGAAAACAGATTTTTTTTGCAACAGACACAGGTTGCTCTGTTAACTTTGCCATAGTTTCAAGATGGCAACATTTTATTGCATGGTGATTTGTCTAAAAATACACAGTAAATTATATCAATATTCAATTTAGCAGTCTCAAAGGCAATTCATCCTGCAACTCCACTAATTAGACGTGATTACATATTCAACTGTTGCTCAAAAAAATCATCTCTGTTATCCAGCCAGGGGTTAGTTTGGAAAAAGTGCTAATGTACTAACAAATATAAAGTTAAGGACAAACATACTGCACATATGAAATGGATGCTACATTGTGAAAATAAAAAGACTAACAGAACTAAAATGTGTGAGGGGGACTCTCCTCTGATTGTTAGTGTTCGTAGCAGCTGTCGGTCGACAGTGATATACACTGCTGTACTCTTCCTATCATGTACTGATTTATATTTGATGTGTTTTATGGTATGTTTTATTGTCTTTCATTTTTTAACTTTGATACTTTGTATTTTAGTTTTTTATACTTGCTGTAACATCAATTGCCCATTTGGGTCACAAATAAATCTGAATCTGAAACATAGTCTATAAAGAAACTATGTGACTTTATAGAGCAAAAATGTAATAATGAGAGTTTCATAAGAAACACTCTGACTTCAATTTTCTTGATTTGTGGGTAAAACACTTCGCCAAAGTCTGTCTGGATGTGGATTTAGCTGAAGGGCAGCAATAGGACCCAAAAGGACCGGGGCCAAAGATGGATGTGGAGGTTTGGGACACATCCATCTTTGAAAGGACACACGCTTTGTCCTTTCAAAGCGTGTGTCCTTTCACACCCTTTGAAAGGACACACGCTGAAATGAATGGAAGTTCAAGGATTAGGACCAGGCCCAAGAACTTGCTGGAGGAACTATATATTGAGTATGACCTAAGAACAGCTTGGTTTCCTCAAAATGAGCTGGAAAATGTTTGGGAAACAATGATAGATTTATTCCTATACATTTCTAATTTTCTAAAAGCCAAGTGTGGTAACCATGATATTCAGTTACTTTCACAGAGACATAAATACTGAATGTAGCAGTAATACAAAGGTTCACTGGTACTTTTGATGGGAGAACTGAAATAAAATTCAATGAAATAGTTTACTGTAAAATCTGCAGTTGGTCCAATTCTAGACATGATTCTAGATGAAAAACTGAAAATAGAAATGAAGTTGACAGGAATCTGATAGGACGTCTAAACGGCTTAGTGATGTGAGGCATCAAAAAGATGAATGATTGTATGTGACAGAAGTGTAAGATGTTTGGGATTCCTAACAAATGCCGGGAAAAACTGACAAAAAGAGACGGGCAGGGACAGAAGAAGAACATGAAAGCTCAGACTGGTTGTGCACTCATAGCGTTACATTCATAGTGACCGGTTCTGAAAAAATTTAAAAAAAGCTGAAAGAGAGGCATCAGCTCTAAAAGAAGAGAAACCACTGCAGCATTTGAGAGAAGGAAAGAATATAAACAGGTTTGACTCAAAGGGCAGTCTGATCAAACCATACGTAATAGGATCAACGAAAGAATCTGATAACTTAATTAGTTTGTAAAACAGTTCACACACACCATAACAGTTGGGAATTCTTGTTAGATACGGGTGTGTTGTTTTACATTCTATTACTGTCAGAACAGCATAGAATGATATATTTACCTTTAAAATCTGTGCATCCATATTACTTTCTCTGCCCACTTCATTAGGATCACAGCATGGGGAACTAGGCAGCACCATCCCTGCACTAAGTGAGTCAAAGTTCTTTATACAGGTATTAAAATGTGCATGTGCGCAGTGCCAAACGAAGTAAGCAATTTTCCTCCAATACTGTTACAAAGTTTATGGAAGTCTTGCAAGAATGCAGAGACACACAGCTCTCTAAGACACACTCTAAGTTCAGTTATGATATTCATGAACTTTCTGTCTGCAGGTAAAAGTCAGAGTACCAAGCAAAAGTCAAAAGTCCCACAGAGAGAACAGGCAGGCCGGACCTACTGCTAAGGCTATCTTCCAGTTCTGTGTTTGACTTTGAAAATGAATACAAGGAAAAGATTAATGTGCAACAGTAAAATGCTCCCTCCAGCAATGGCCAAAGACATTTTATCTGCAATGTTAATGAACCACAGCAGTGTTTCTGTCGCAGTCTCTATTAGTGGCACAGCTGTTGAGACCCATTTTTAATTTTTTCTGTTCATGTGACTCACCACCTCTGACTGAACTGACTGCCATGGGAAAAGATGAGACCAGGATCTTTATACTGTAAAAACATGTTCTCACTGTAGTCTGATGATCAGCTAGGTGTTTGCCATGTCTGTACAACTCTTGTTTTCAGGCTTGCCTCATCGGATCCATACAGTCCAATAGTCTACAGCCAGCACTGTTGGAACATAACAGTTTTAATACAATAATAGGTATGATTTGGCTTCATGTAGCTCTTAATAAATGTCAAAAGAAATTAGTAAAATTTATTTTTAATAAGGCAATTTATATGAATATTACAAAAGTACCATAGTCAAATATATATTATTTTCATATCAAGGTCTACACACACAGAATAAACATAAACAATCCGGAGGTCAGGAGAGGTGCTGGTGCCTATCTCCAGCAAATGTTAGACACGTAACATAACAGTCCAAACCCTGGACAGGTCAGCAGTCTGTCACTGGACAACACATAGACAGACAGGACAAACAACCATGCACACACACCTAAGGAGAATTTGGAGAGATGTTTTTGGACTGTGGGAAGAAGCCAGAGAACCGGAACATGCAAACTCTGTGCAGAAAGACCCTGGGCCAGGAATCGAACCCAGGACCTTCTTGCTGCAAGGCAACAGTGCTACTGTTGCCTTGCAGTAGCACTGTTGCTACTGTTTTAAGGACTGCACCACTGTGCAGTCCTTAAAACAGTAAATCAAACAAGAACAGACCCAATCACCAATAAAATGCAAAAAAACAATGCAATGATGTTACAACTACTAATGCTGAGGCAGCAGTTTTATTTAAGAAGAATTTAATTAAACAGTGAGTGTGTGCTCATGCTCACTCTTTTGTAAAACGGGACTTTGAAAAAAAAAAAAACTGGACTAAGAATTCTTTTATTCTTTACTGTCAGTGTTCTGTGAGCAGCCACATAGTTTTTGTGACTTTTGGGGTCTATCAATGATTGTCTGCTGGGCATCTTGTCAACAGTCTTCCTCAAGAATGTGTAACAATATGCCCAAAACATAGTATTTATTTATCAAAGTTATTTTTTTTTCTTTATTTTACATTCAGATTGTAAAATTTGGTTCAAAATGGGTTTTCATTAGATTTAAGCAGTAATCCTCAGGATTAGCTAAATCTTGAAGCAGTTCACTCTTTGTGCAATGAATATTGAGTGTCACCCTTTCAGCTATTTAGATGCATCTAAATGCTGTGCTATTTAGATGCATCCATCCATCCATCCATCCATCCATCTATCCATTTTCTGCTCACCCTTATCCCTAGTGGGGTCGGGAGTTGCTGGTGCTGCGTTCCGGGTGGGAGGCGGGGTCACCCTGGACAGGTCTCCAGTTTGTCAGCATCTAAATAGCCGTGCATACTGAGGCAGATATGTACTCTCATATGTAGTCCTCATTTGAAACCATTTGGAGGAAAAGCTGTAAATGAGCAAAATCTAATTGTGACAAAAACTTCCGAAAAAACAAATCAACACATTTAAAAAGCATCCCAGTGTTCACAAAAAATCGGGACTCTAGAGCCAGCTCACTAATGGGATTACCATGAATTTCATGTGGCGATGTAGCAGCCACACTGATGACTAGCCCAAGGGTGTGGAAAAACAATTATTGTGTAAAACCAGTATGGGCAAAAGAGGGATGCATTTACTGTGGGTGTTCATTTCCATGGACCTGTGTGAGGAAACCTCACTCGGGTTCCATCACAGCCTGGAAGCTTCCCCACATGAAAATATCATGCAGCGTCACTGCTGGAGGCCACGGTAAACCTGATGAGCTGCATAGTGGATGATATTATGATTTCAGTTATGTCAAGAAAAAAGCATTTCAATTTAATGGCAAATATACCTTTACAATATTTCCCACTGTTAGGATCTGTGTTTTTCTGTGTATTTATTTTGAATTTTCTGTGTCGCTGTGTCTCCGTGTTGTCCTGTCTCCCCTTGATTACTCCCAGGTTTGTCTCGTAACTTTGATTACCCTCTGTGCATTTAAACCCACCTGTGTCCTTTGTTCCTCCTTGAGTCCTTGTCGTTTGTAGTCCCATGTTTCTATTCTGTACCATCGTCCATTTGTTTCCTCCCATTACTGCCAGCATTGAGCCTTAGCCTTCCGCTCAGTCGTGCTGCTGCGTTGTTGGACTTATGCTGGATTATTTTGGTCATTAAACATTCATTATTTCTCTTCATCCTGGGCCTACAGCGTTTGCCTCTCCACTACACCCGCACCTCATGACACAAGGACCAGACCAGGACTACAAGGTGAGGTGACCGCTACCATCATGGACCCAGCTGGATTAATGACAACAATTAAGGACTATGTGGAGATTGTGGGAAGCCCTTATTCAACGAGTCAACGCCTGGGTATAGCCACACGCATGGTCCTTCTCATGGATGACTGGATTCTGCGAATTCCTCACCTGGGGTTGGCAGAGTTGCAGCTGGAGGCAGAGTGGGAGCGCCTGACAACAATTGCCGTGCTGAAGGGTAACCGTCTGCCTCCCAAGTCGGACATTCCAGTCTTCTGCTCCGCCACCCCAGCTCCAGTCCCGACTCCAGAGACCGCTGCAGCTTTCCCCGCTCCAGAGTATAATAATAATAATAATTAATAATAACCCCTTTTATTTTGTGTGGTGATGGGTTTCACATGTTGATTCTGACATGTAAAGGTGACATGAAGCACAATTCTTTAGAGATTAAAAAAAAAAACACATTTTGTTTTCTTAGTTTTATTTTAGACAAAATAAATCTCTTTGTTCTTGCTGTTATTTGTTATGTTGAATTTTCATTATCATTTGTTATGATCATTATGCAGCTTGATCAAAACAAGAACTTTTGCAGTCTTGTTGACTAATTCAATTTTTTAAGCTGGGAAATATATATTTACATCTCCTGTATTGTCTTTACAAAGACAATAAAACCACATGTGAAGCAGACGAGAAAAAGAGGCATCTTTTTCTCGTTGGCTTCATGCCATTTCCATAAGAAAGACTGTATAAATCCAAGAGCCTAAAACTGGCTCAGCTTAATGGAAAGCAGCAATCAGTGATGCTTAAGAATAATTTCCTTCCTAAAGTCTGCCCAAATATTTGCTGATAGAGTCATAGCTTATACTGTAGCATAAATCATGGACATCTTTTGCCTCCAAGCCACCAACATAGTAAAGTTTTCAATGTTTAAAGCAACTTTGATCTTTAAACTTTAATCTTTAAATTATGATCTGTATTTGAGTATAATTGCACACATATTTGATGTTGCATCTTTAGCTCCAAGAACAGAATGATGCAAGTTAATTAGCAGGCTGGTAATTTACTGATCCTGTTTATTTTAATACAGGCCAGGTGACCCTTTTTGGGTTAAAGGATGGTGAACTTCTGACAACTGGCTGGAGCCAGTAGAACCAGAAATTGACTCCATACTGGTCTGGTAGGAGGCTAGTGGTCCATAGTATTTCCTCCTCCATCTCACTACATAGACACACAATCCATTATTCATCCTCTTTTCATCGGAAATTAATTTCGCTTGAACATTTCTCTTAAGTATCTGGGCAAACAAACCATGGACTTTTAAATGTGTGTCGGTCAGACACTGTGCTGTCCAGCAGGGAAAGTGAAGGACTTTTTGTGCACAACTATGTAGAAGATCTACTGCAGTACTGTGTATATATTTATTATATTTATTTTTTTGGTTTCTATGTATGTTTTGTGTCTTTAATGTTTACTTAATTTTTCTTCTTTAAAATACATAGTATTGAAAGCAGTTATTCTTCTCTATTCTTTTTATTGATTACTGACAACAGCTCCAGTAGATGAATTTAGTCTTCTGATCCCAGATGCTATCTAGTCCTTTAGTACATTAAGTAGTGCTACACATGAAAAAGCATGCGATAGAAACAAAAAAAAAACCTAAGTGGCTTCGTACTTGTAGACTGTAAAACAGATGAGTAAATTTGTAGTATGCATCAGAGGAGAAAAATTCACAGTTCACTGACAAAGGTGAATTGTCAACAATAGAAAACAGTATGGGAATTATTCACAGACTTGGTGATAATATTAAAACAAAGCTCTCTCTTGTATTTCTTTGTTCATAATTTAAAATTCTGAGCTTGTCTTTATAGATGTCCAAGTGTGTTTGTAATTTACTTTTCCACCACTAGCACTATCTTTTTCCTTTTCTAACTGAATCAATGTTTTTCCAAGGAGGTTTACATTTTTCAGAGGTTACTTTTGTTTTAATGGGAGCAATAGTATAAATAACATTTTCAACTCTAAATTTAAAATGACCTATTAAATCACTTAGAGAGGTAGAGGAGTGTGTAGTAGATTAGGAAACAGCCTGAAGTTAACAGTTTCTGTGATGCATCCTTTTGACATTATTTGTGTACAGTTATTTTTATGAACAGTATTCACCTTCAGTAGTTAGTCACTGACTGGTTGTGCAACTCTTGCTCAAATCTTACACTGATATTTATAAAACATGATCAAATTTCATATCCAGATGACACAGATACAAGTGACTAGACTGTGAGTTGTATATAACTGCCTGAAGGCTATAGGTGTGTTAACAGATTCCTAATTTTCTTTTCAAATGAATACTGAATAAATTGTAGATTGAAATATGGTTTGGTAATCTGTGAATCTGCTTTTTGTTGCTAAAATAATTTTTCTTGTATGAACCTTTTAGTTTTCTTTCTTTTTCTGTTTTCTTTTTTTTTAAATGTATA
Organism: Poeciliopsis paucimaculata; assembly: GCA_903067055.1. Taxonomy (NCBI): domain Eukaryota; kingdom Metazoa; phylum Chordata; class Actinopteri; order Cyprinodontiformes; family Poeciliidae; genus Poeciliopsis; species Poeciliopsis paucimaculata. The sequence goes on along the minus strand of CAEGAD010018149.1, from coordinate 12,237 downwards.
GCATTGTTCAACTATTTTTAGAAGTTCACTTAATGTAATATTTTTAAAGCCCCCATAGTTTGCAAATTAGTCTGAGGTGCACTGAAATAATAACAATGCTAAGTTTTGTAATGTTTCCTATGATCTGTTGTTGAGCAGCAATGACTGTATGACACAAACTGAGCTTATCATTGATGTATTGTTAATATAACCACATTCAGACTACCATGTTTTTATAAATCCACAAGGCTTAATTTAGCAGTTGTTTTTGTCATTCTTGTAGGCCAACAATTTTCCTCATAAAATGACCAGTTAAATTAAAGGTTTATAAAATAAATTATATTAGAGCCAGTGTATAATGCACATGACAGGCAAGATCAGTGGCTCAACAAATAACTCATTACTATATGAAAAGAGAGAAAGGGAAATTTTAAGATAACTGTTTTTCAGTGATGTGCTGCTCGATTTCAAAGCTAAGTTCATCAGTGCTCCCTCTTTTGACCAATAACTATCCCAACGATGAGGAAAACCATGATCCTAATAAATCTTATATAATCCCTTTCTTGTTTCCCTAAAGGGCAAAACGGATTGAATGTGGAGTCAAAAGTCCATGTGGGGGTTTTTAATGACGGAGAGCTGATAAGTTTGCAGCTAGCCAGTGGCATCTCATTAATACATACGCACAGGCTGGAGCTGCTGCAGAAGGATGACTACCTGCTCCAATGTCCCAGCTCAGCCAGAGCCGGCATACTGAGCCTGAAATGAATGGTGATGAGGAGGGAATCTAAGAAGGTGACTAATGTTATAATCATCACAGCCTTTTCACCAGGACTGCTGCCTCATTCCGCAAAGTCACAGGTTGACTGGAAGCTGCTAAAGATTGGCTACATTTTCTTAAACTCGCCGGAGGATGGAAAGGGCTAATTTCCTCACAGAGGAGAAACATGCATTAGAAATGTTGAAGAGTCCTACAGCTTAAATCAATTTTAGGCACAGCTTTGACTTCCATGACTTCCCATTTCTCCTAAAGTCATGTACTTTTTTGTTCAATTTCTTGATTCTACCATAGAAACTAGCCAACCTAATCATCAGTCTTTTTTAATTAGACAGAGCCTGTTTACTTTGATGCAATTTTGAATTATCACTTATTTACAAACATTTTACTTAGATTGCATAGTTTTTATCCATCCATCCATCCATCCATTTTCTTATCTAGAGTTGGATCGCAGGGTAGCCTCTCCCCGGCTACCTGTTCCAGTTCCACAGGGGGAATCCCAAGGCGTTCCCAGGCCAATTGAGAAATGTAGTCCCTCCAGAGTGTCCTGGGTCTCCTCCCGGTGGGACGTGCCCAGAACACCTCACCAGAGAGGCGTCCAGGAGGCATCCTAACCAGATGCTTGAGTCACCTCAGCAGGCGCTTCTCGATGTGAAGGAGCAGTGGCTCTACTCTGAGTCCCTCATACTGAGCATCTCACCCTATCTCTAAGGGAGAGCCCAGCCACCCTATAGAGAAAACTCATTTTGGCAGCTTGTATCTGTGACCTCATTCTTTCTGTCATGACCCAAATCCCATGACCATTGATGGTTGTAGGAACAAAGATCGACCAGTAAATTAAGAGCTTTGCTTTTTGACTCAGCATTAATGGGGCTCATTTTATAAAAAAGTTTTTAACTTTGAATCAAGACTTTTTAAGTCTCTGAAGATTTTTTTTCAAGTCAAGTCTAAAGTTATTATAATTGAGATTTTAATGACTCAGGTCCCTACCTCTGTTATTTAACCCCCTTCACTATAAACAAAATTGTGGGGAAAAAAAAATATCTGTTGTGTGTCTGTGGGGATGTGTACGTCCTATACATAAATGCAAGTGGTCAGTTTACTCTTGTTTATGCGGCGACTTGGGACTTCAGGATAAATACTTGAGACTTGCAAAACACTGACTTGGTCTGCCACAAAATATAAAAACTCAAATGACTGGACCTGGAAAAATACATCAATTTAGTTTTATCTGTGTTAACTGCAGGTTTTTTAATTTAATAAAGAGCATTCAATACTAGAAAAGGCTTTTTGTAATAGTTCAATACCCTGAATAGAAGTGAATCCTGTGCAATAAAGAACTGAATAAAAATACAAATGAGCATCATTCACGTCCTGTCCCAATTCATTGACAAAAATAAAATAAATAAAATAAAACACAGGGACAATAGACAGAAAACATCAACCTCAAGAAGAGAGATGTGCTGTGTCAGGTTAGAGCTCTAGTGGGTATTTTCATCTCAGAATTACATACTTCTTTGTTTGGGCCATTCACATAAACTCCCCAAAAAATACATTGCACTTCATAATTATAGTTTGACTAAATGTGAGAAAATTTAGAGCGAATGACAACAAGCACTCAGACAACAATAATTAGAGTAAAATCAAACTTGATTGGAATGGACTCAAATTGAGCTGAGAACCTGGATTATGTTTAATTTTAATGAAAGTGGATGGAACTGAATTATAGTGTCCTTTCATTTTAACTTTTGTTGATTAAATGACACTAAGAAGAAATGCAAAGAAGCCCATATTCATGCAATTCGTTTTGCAAATTCATTAATTGAGTTGTACATCACCACACACTCTGGTTTTCACAAGCTTCACTGCAAAGAAGTTCTTTCTTTATGCTTTTTGCCTGATGTGTGTTGGGGAGAGGAAAATGAACTTGCTCTCCATTGGAAGCATGCAAGCAGAAATCAGTTGGACACAGGACACCAAACCAAAACCTACAACAGCTTTAGCAATCCGTTGTGCAGAAAGCTGATTAAAGAGGAAGTGCACAATGGAAAGTGAAAACAGAATTTGTGTCCTTTCTCAGGGTTGCCAGACATGCAGCAGTGGTGAGGACTGTGTCTGCAACTGGACAGGCTGGCTGGCTGCACCAGCCACATACTGCTCAAACTGGACGCCTTCAGCACTGCCACACAGGCAGCTTGAGAAACTGAAATGAAACATCCTCCTTTTGAATCCTTATTCGTTCTGACATTAAGGCACTTCTGTCTCTTATGCACTGGAAACCCTAACTGACTTCCTCACCCTGTATCCCAAAACTGAGCTTCAATTACAGGAGACACTTTGGTAATCCAGCCCCTGACAAGAAAATAATTAAACTTTTTTTTTTTTTAAATCTCATGGTGTGGATTAGCATCCAAACCCATTTTCTCTGATGCCACTGCAATTATTACTTTTACAATTCATCCATTTAGTAATTGGAGATTTGAATCTCACAGTACTCTGTTGAGATTAAGATCTGACAATGTTAAGAGAGAATGGCACAACTGCCGTCCATCTAAACTAGCAGGTCAGCAAAGGAGGACGTTAATTAGAAAAGTGGCCAACAAGCCAAGATTTCTTCCAGGAAACCTTTCAAGAGCTGCAGAGATCCACAGCTCAATTGTTAGTTGTGCACACGTCAAAACTGAGACATTTGAAAATGTGGCAAAAAGAAAGCCACAGTACAAGTCTTGGCCATCTTCATGGAATGAAGAGAAAGATGCTTTGATTGGATGAGATGAAAATGTAACTTTTCTTTCTACATGTTCTAAGCTCTGCTTTTGAGACTCTGAAGACAAGTGTGCAAACAAGTACATTATGGACAACCTTGAGATTTATAATACAATGAGCATATTAAGTCAAAATCTTCTGCAGAACCACTACAAGACAGACCACTACAGAAGATCCAACCTGCCCAAGTCCAGCACCATGAAGTACTACTGAATTTATTTAAATATTTGTGTAGTATCCCTTTCAAGCCAACTGGTCTTGGTAACTCTATGAAGAACCATTCATGTAATCCACTGGTATGTTAATCTTAATGCAGTTCATATATGATCCAACTAGGAACTAGTTACAAAACATGTGCAGCAGGACAGACCACATGGTTCCCATAAGCGGTGATGTTTGGATGTCTTGTATCTTAACAATGCAGCTATGAAAACGGACTGAGCAATCAGCACAGGAAATGAGAGAAGCAGCTTTGTGACATTTCACTCACTGACTGTGAACTTTCTATAAATCCATTGTATTTACAGCAAATGAAGAGCTGTGATCCCAGGATCATTTGAAATTAAACTATGAAAGCTGAGCAGTGCATGAGAAAAGCCCTATTAATTATAGGTTTAATGACGTTCCACTTGGATGAAATATCAAAGCTGACTTAAGAGGATTGTATTCATATGTGGCAGCCTTCCGTGTGCACACAGCAACTGGTTGAATTGTGCTTTATGAAATGTTATATTATATGGGAATTTGAGGTTCTATTAGCTCTGTCTCCCATTATATCCTCCGGTTGTTGTTCTTACTGTAATTGAAAGAAAGAATAAATTTTAATGGCATAGATTTTAATGTAGATTCTACAAAACTGTAGAACCTACAACCTGGAACAGGATAGCTTAAGAAATACAAATCAATTTTCTCTTTGAATCTCCTAATTGGATCACAGAGAAATGTAGATTTTTGGTGTACGTCCTTGCTTCTTGATGAACCAATTTTCATAATTGCAACCTGAGGTGTCCATGACTTCAAACACATGGGAAGGGGAATTAGGGAGAAGACTTTGTTGTAGCATGATTACTGCATTTCTGGTGCATTGCATTTTAAACATTCCATGGAGGTTGCAGACAGTATAGAGCAAGAATGTGATTATATCAACAACAAGTTGTCAGGTGCAAATGGATTTGAGCTCAGTTAGATTTTCAACACTTGAGATTTTCCATGGGATGGCCTTTACTGTATTACCCATCTATAAAAAGAAGCAAATTGCCCGTTTGTGAAACCAAACTGCCATTTGACAGGGCCTCTGGGCTGCTTCCTATGGTCGCTATTAAAGCTTGTGGTGGTGCTGTCCTCCAGAGCCTTTCAGTCAGGCTTCAGATTGGCCCCAGCTGGACTGCTGGGTGCCCAGACCAGCTTGCTGCTGGCTGAGGGACTTACCAACATCGTCTGGGAGGTGGATAGGAACAAGGTGCGGCTGTGTACAGAAACATTTCCAACTTCTTTACACACTTCAGCAGTCTGTAGGCGCCATAGCAGACATGTAATTTGAGCCTGGAGGGAGGAAACACTGGCACAAGAGTTAAGTGCTGCCTGCTGATGAAGACACTGTATGAATGTTTAACAGATTCCTGTGGAAAGGAAAACACACCTTCCCCAAAATAAAAGGACTGTTCCGAGCATAGTCAAATCTTTGGAAGTGCTCAGTTAGCAGCCCTATGGAGCGGAGTGACCCACACACCAGTTTACATGGAAGGGAGTTCACTAGGGCAACATGAGGGATTTAAAGAGATTTACCAAGCACTTGAGCCCAGAACACAAATTCCACCACATCTCAACTCACTGCTGAATGAAAACCACCAAGATTCATTTACCAGAGAGATGAAACTGATTTGTTCAGATTTGTTCTGGGATAAATTTTTGTTTTCTTGATACACAACAGGAGAGAGCTGATGTCTTAAAGTGAAAACTTTGAACTATCAGATTTATTTAATTGTAAAAGTATTCATTCTTCTGTCTGAAGATGAGAATTTAAATGTTCAGTACTTTACACTATGTGTGTCAAACTCAAGGCCCAAGTGCCAAATCTGGCCCACCATAGCTCAATTCAGTTTTTATTTTTATAAGGCCAAATTACATCAGTGTGAAAAGCTGTTAAATATTATTTAATGTTATGATGAATAATAGTGGGCTGCACAGTGGTGTAGTTGGTAGCACTGTTGCCTTGCAGCAAGAAGGTCCTGAGTTTGAGTCCCAGCCCGGGCTCTTTCTGCACTGAGTTTGCATGTTCTCCCTGTGCATGCGTGGGTTCTCTCCAGGTACTCCGGCTTCCTCCCACAGTCCAAAAACATGACTGTCAGGTTAATTGGTCTTTTCAAATTAACCTTCCAAATTCTGTGCATGGTTGTTTGTCCTGTTTGTTCTGTGTTGCCCTGCAACGGGCTGGCAAAGGTGTACCCTGCCTCTCGCCCAGAACGCAGCTGGAGATAGACACCGGCAACTCCCGATCCCATTAGGGAGAAGGGTGAAAAGAAAATGGATGGATGATGAATAATAAATCAACAGCAGAGAAAGCTATAATACTTTCTGGGTAAAATGGCAAAAAAATGAAAATGATTTTGACACCCTGCTTTAAATTATTTTCATTTATAATTTTTTTATCTCACAAGAATTTCAGATATACGTATGTTTTTTCTCTGCTTTTCTGTTTACAAAACATGTGCAGCATGTTACACTTTTATTTTAAACTCTAACATGTTTGAGTTTAAAATAAACTCAAACTCTGATAATTTCAGAGTTTGTCCTGCATGGCTCAGATCAGCTTAGATGACCTGATGGAGAATCTCAAAAGTATAATAATAAAAACAGGAGAATCTTCTGCCACTGTTGTAGATATGTAAAACTGTGTTTACCCATACCAAGTCCCAGTTAAATTCTTGGTAAAATTACTACCAAGTAATGACAGTGTTTTAAAATGAGAGTACTTTTTTACTTTTCCATATTAGTATCATCCTTTGCATCATCTCACCTAGCATCGATATGGCTGGAAAATGGATCAATGTTATATGCTCTTACAGTACTAACTTTTATACAAAAGGCAGCCATTTTGGCCATCTATGTGATTTTACTCAGTAAAGGGGAATGAAGGAAGGGATGACCAGATGGGAGTTTCTGATATTCTAAGGGTGGCAAACCAAAAGTAGATGACCTTCCTGAATGTAGGAGAGTCATTACACTGTTGTTACACAGTGAGGGAGCAGAGCAGATCTGGGAGTGTGCTATGAAGAAAAAGTAAAAAACAAATTCCCTCATTTAAACTCATAAATACTGAATATATTTTGTGACTTTCTGGCCAGATGAGTCAGGCAAACAAACAATGAGGCGACCATCGAAAGCCCAATAACTGGTTTTGCCAGTAGCAAGCAGCAAAGGTAAGGTATATGGAAACAAAGCACTGGTTAAAATGAGTCACAATACAACATGTGACCAATGAGAAGGAATCCACTATAGATCAAAGCATAATCATACAAATAGCAATGACAGAGCAATGTTACAGTTTGCAACTGAAGTTGATTTTTTATTTTTTATTTTTGCAAGACATCCATGGTTTTAGAATATTAGCATAGACAACAGGGTTGGTGAAATGTTATATTTCATATAAAGCTGATGTAAAATATAGCCACTGGTCAGTAAAACTTACAAACACAAATGTACTCAAAACAGTGTTTTCACCTGCATTGTGATGCTTAGATACCTTTTGATTTTTTTTGCATTTATGAAATTGATCTGTCTATGATACTGATCTATGAATGCATCTATCTGTGTGTGTATCCTTCTGTGTGTCTATCCGTCTGTCTGTCTACCTGCCTGCCAATGTCGTAATGAAAAATCTATTGATATAACTAAAAATTAAAGATTTAAAGGTGCTAAGGGTATGAGAGTTTGTGTCTAAATCAAACCTGAGCAATTCATGTGTTTCATTTCTCCATACAGAAATGATCTGTTTGAACCTGTTTAATTCCAGTTCATTTAGTTCTTTTTCACTATGAATTCATATCTGGACTCATTTGCTCTGATCTTCTGATGTGTAGTGAATTAGGCTGCTGTTAACATCTGGTGTGAATTTTATGTCATAAGAGATATTAGAAAATTATTTGCTGAGAAGAAAGAATGAAATGAATGAGAAAACAAAGACGCTACTCACATTCACTCACACTCCATCACCCTGAAATTGTATGCCAAGTGGAGAAAGAGGCCGCGGATAAGTGAGCAACAAAGCCAGTATTCAGGAGGAGAGATTTCACCCAGGGATAGAGTGCTATGGCACGGTGTGCGGTGTTATTTTTCTGCCACACATAGTGTTTTGCTTGTGGGACAAAAAGATTAAATTTGGTCTCATCTGAGAAGCTTGGTGCAAACAGGTGCTTTTCCTTCTCATCCATCCTTTAAGGTCAGATTTATGGTGTGTATGACTAATATCTGTTCTGTCCAACCTGAGCCATGGCTCTCTGAAGCTCCTCCATACCATGCCACCATGGGCCTCATGGCTGCTTCTCTGAGTAATGCTCCCCTTGCCTAGCCTGTCAGTTTGGGTACGTATCATGTCTTGGTAGTTTTCCAGTTGTACCATAGCTAGGGGCATTATAAGCATTTGTAAAATTTTTCCCACACACTTTTTATACAACAGCACAGACCACCTGGAGGACACTCCTCCCACTTCAGAATACATCACACCCTTATCCACCCAGGTGGCCCCTCCTTCCCTGTACTCTCTCTTTTGCTTTTATGAAACCGTCACAAAAAGAGAGACTCAGCTTTATTCAGACAGCCTCCTCAGTGGACAAAAATATTGTAATCTCTATTCAGAAATTTTTAGTAATTTCACAGTTTTAGTATTATAGTAATAATTTAGTGAATAATCATACGAATATAAATAGTTCATAATACTGTCCAGGATAAAACATGTTTTGAGGAATACTACCTCAATACTACAAATAGACTGCATGCTCTTCTGAGAACATATTGTAAACTATTAATATTGTCTTTTCTCTTTTCAAACCACACTCATTACAGTGTGTTTGCCACATCTTAATAACTTGGAATAAAATGTGATAACATGTTCTTAAAGGGTATGAATACTTTTGCAAGAATCTGTATGCATATCACTCCTAAAAAGACCATGTCTGACATTGGAAGGTAGAACAAGCTAGGCAAATGGAACCCTTGTAAAAATGAAACTTTTTTCAGCATGCATAAAACAAAGAAAAATATGAGGTTCTATCCTTTCCTTCATGCTGTTTACTACTTTGGCTCTGCTCAAATGCAAGTAATTAATAATAAAAAAGCAGTAACATTAATCCAGATTCATTTCAACAATCATTAGTTAAACACATCCATGCAGGATTCCAGTGTTTATTGAAGTCAGAAAGGATTAGCAGTAATTTGCATAATAAATAGGCCAAACAGACCAAATAAAAACCAATAAAAGCAAAAGTACATAAACCTTGATGAGAGTCCTTGTTGAGCCCTGACCATATTTACAAACAGTTTATTAATCAATATTTGTGGACAATAATTACAGCTGCTTCTCCTGTTGGGGAGTAATGGAGATTAATTAGTGACCTGAAAAAAGCTGTCTGTATAAAGCATTTCTGAGCCCAACTTTATGCTTTCAATTTTAAGTGATATGCCAAGTCATCTGAGAAATGGAAAATTAACTTTCAAATTTTTAATTGTTTTTCACAATTATGATTATTATAAATATTTCTTAGCTTTAAAGACTCTGCTCCATCCTTCTGCTGAATGTCTGAGAAGCAGCGGAGTACATGTGAATCAGTTCCTGCTGTGTGAACGCTTTGTCTCAGTGGGACTTTCCCCTACATAAGGTGACCTTCTGCAGATAAAAACACCATTTAATGTCCCTCCATCAAATGCTATATTTGGCAAAAACATTAAAGACACAGGAGCCAGGGGGGAATTGAAAGTCTTTTCTCTAATAGGAAATTGCTCAATGGTCTAGATCATCTGTATCTTTGAAGCTTTAAAAGCCTTTGTTAAATCTTTCAAACTATATGGGAAAAAAATTAGGCTATCATCCAGTAGGCCATCTCAAGGTACTTCCCAGACTGGTCCAGTTCTTTTGCAGTTGTAAACAATTTGATTTTGCTCAAATTTAGTTAATATTAATTACATTAATTCATCAAACATAGTATTGAAAATATGAATAAAAGAAACAGTGGGATTTATTGACTGGTGTGTTCAGTGAGCAGACTAAAGAAAAATATAGATTTTTGTTTGACTTTGTGTTTTTTTATAAACTGTTAGACATAAAAAAAAAAAATACAATTACTCATTTTTTGAATTTATTTCACTGCTATTTAATAAATAAATTAGGTGAAAATAGATTTCAATTAATCATGTAACTGTCGATGACAATCAAACTTAGAGCAATGCAGGAGTTGGCACTATAAAAGTAATCTAGAAGAGTGTTAAATATTACCCAAAATAATTCTTCACATTTGGCTCCTGTGTATTAGTTTGTAAATGTTTGTAAATGTTGCCTGGAAAAATTATTAAATTCTGACAACATAAGGTTCAGCCTCTTCATCATGTGGGATGGTCGGCAGATAACAGTTAGAATGATATATTTACATCATTGTATTATAAAAAATTATATTAGTTGGATAATTCAAATTTAAGTAATTTATTATACTAATTGAGCAACATTTCATTTAGCAGCCACATTTTTATTTCTTATATAATGTTTTAATATTTCTTGCTTCTTTTCACCGTACAGGAGAGATGAGATGGGAGACACCTTCAGCTGGGACACTCAACCCTGTCCAATGTTTAATCTAAGCTCATCTTCAATGTATGGATAATATCATGCCTGTTGGATGTGTTCTAGAGCAATTTAATTTATTATATATACATTTTCTAATACAACCACAAGGAACTAATTCAGCTTGGTGTTTAAAATAATATTTGCATTGAACTGATTCTAGAAATTGGACTAATTAAATGTAATTCAGCTGGTAAATTCACATTACATATGTGCAAAAGTATTTAAAGAACTATTACCAAATAAAAATGTTATAATCTGCATTCTTTTTCTCAGCATTATTTAGAACTCTACTTCTCTTACTCAGTGACTGTTTACTATTTTTCAAGTCCAGCATTCTTGAAAAATAGTACAAATCCAAGAACATGGGACATAACAGAAGACATAAACCCCCCAAAACAAATGACAAGAAAATCAAGAAATGTCAGTTAAAAAGTTCAATTGTGAAGCATTTTTGTTGTTTGAGTGTGAAACTGTATCAATATTGAGTTTTAAATCCCTTATAAAGCAGCTTCCTGCACATTGCTTTATTTTTTAGCAAACTGAAACTTTGGAAGAAACAAGATGATATTGATTAGAAAAATGGCAGAGGAGTCTTTCATCTTGACATCTGTGATACCAAACAATTTTCAAAACAGAGTAAGAACTCTGCTGCGATATTAGAAGATTATTTTCCTTCGGTGACGTGGGCAGTCACTAACGCCCCATTTGAACTCGAGGCTCCCTTCTTTCCCTCCCCTGGAAAACTTAAATTATCTTATCCATCTCCAGACCTTCCTCCTACGTCTACACTTAAAAACAATAAAATAAATAAATAAAAAAACCCACTGGCGCGCGCGCGCGCACAAACGCACACAAAAAGAAAACCAGCATTACCTCCCTATTTGCTCTCTGTTTTCATGACGTTTCTTTAGGCGCGCGCCCATTGGACATCCACCCCGCCCATCTCGGTGACTGATAGCCGTGCAGTGCCTGTCTCCTCCCCGCGGCAGCAAACACTATTTGAGCTGGGACCATCGGATCGTTATAGAGAACCGCTTCAGTGTCGTCAATGGGAAGCGCGAGAGACGGTGGCAGCAGCGAGAGTTACGGTCCAGACTGAACCCGCAGCGGCACTATGCTCTCCAGCTCCAGCTCCAGCTCCAGCTCCAGCTCCAGCCCGTGGCTGTGGATTACGCCGTTCCTTCTCCTGTGCTGCCATGCGGGCGGCGGGGGAGCGCAGAACGCCAAAGAAGGTGAGTTCCCAAAGTTTGGATTGTTTTCGCCTGTCCCACGGAGCAGCAAGTCGTTGTCCGGAATAAACCGACGTCCTTGTGGAAAAAAATTAACAAAAGTCACGACATCACTGCTTTTGTTATTTATCAATTATTTTAACTTTTGTTATTATTATTAGAAGAGAAGCGTGTGCGGCGATGACATCCCGACAGCAACAATAGAGAGGCGGGTTGCTCTTCGTGTTTTTACGCACGGTGATCCAATCCTGAAACGTGGATTATTTGCAGATTATCTTGTTTTTGGTTCCAGATATTAACAGCTTGTTTGCTCAGCACTAAAGCTGCGATATGTCTTCACTAACTGGGTAATATGAGCGGATCGATGAGCAGGCTGGCCTTGCTCGGAGTGTGTACGCCGTCCATCAGGACGCAGCTTTGGACGGTTATTTCCTCCAAAGTGGCCTCCGCTCTGACAGTTCCAGCCTGAAATACGACAATCCGCCACGAAGCCGCGGTCGCTTCCAGACGCTCAATTTAAGCCAGGCTGGGAGAACAAAATAAGATAAAGGAGGGTACAACTGGACGCTCTTCGCAAATCGGATCAGATATATTAAAAGAAAGACATTCTAAATGAAACTAATGGATCAACTTGATTTCAACGACGGCAATATATA